>CABHPH010156422.1:0-50537 GCA_902168325.1 Peromyscus nudipes
ACACACACACACACACACACACACACACTGTTGTACAACCACTTGGTATTGGATAAACAACTTGGTGACACTTCCCTGGGCAAGTCCATTTCTCCCACTCTCTGTGTTCTTCAGTCTCCTATACTTCTTTCTCTAGGATTGAGGCTCCATAAGATTGTCCCCTTCCATGTCATTAACAGGTTAACTGTTGTCACCCTTTTCAAACAATGGAACATTGGATGTCCTCATCTACAGCAAGCATTGTTAAACTCTTTTCTGCATGCTGTAAAAATCAAATCAAAGTGTACTGAGTATTTAACTATAAGACCTAAAACTGTATAAATACTGGAAGAAGATATAATGAAAACATGTCAAAACATCAAAATGGCCAAGAAATTTTTATGAGATCACAAAATACAGGACACAAGACAAAAAAATATGATAAATGGGATTAAATCTTGCTAAAAGGCCTAAGTATCATAAATGAAATCATCACAAGGTGAAGAGAAAGCCTGTGGAATATCATGCATGAAATCTATATATTTAGTAATGAGATGATATTCAGAACATAATAGAAATAAAAACTTTCAATAGAAAAGATCAAAATAATATGACTTAAAACAGCCTATATATCTACATAGACAATTCTCAAAAGGAGATATATTATTCAAATAGATAAGAGTTATTTATGAAAATATTCAATAGAACTGATCAAGAAGATGTAAAACAAAGTCATAGCATTACCATATCCAATTGAAAATGGATGCCTCCAAGAACATTTACACAATGGAGTATTACTAAGTGGAAAAAATGACATCCTGAAATTTGCAGGCAAATGGATGTATCTAGAAAAAAAATCTGCTGAGTGAGGTAACCCAGACCCAGAAAAAATATGATATGAATTCATTTATAAGTAGATATTAGCTGTAAAGTAAATGATAATCAAGCTGCAATCCAGAGACACAGAGAGGTTAGGAGAAGAGGAATGCTATAGAGGGAAGCATGGATCTCCCTGGGAAGGGGAAATAGAACAGATTCTGCAGGTGGACTTGGGGCAAGTGGGGACTGAAGTGGAAGGGACCAGGTGTAGGGTGGAGAGACGGAGGGAGAGAGTGAATGGAGGTACAGCTGTAATTAGAGGACATTTGTAAGGTGAGGTGGAAACCTTGTGCAGTGGAAAGTTTCTGGAATCTATGAGAGTGACCCTCGTGAGAACTCCTAGTAATGCAGGATAGTCTAAACTGGCCACTTTTTTTTTTTTTTTGGTTGCCAGACAAGAGTCCCAGTGGTGGTGCTGGGTTATATTTTGTTGAGCTGTTGATCAAGGAGGTCCCATGGTGATCCCCCAAACAACCAAGGATAATGCTAGGAAAGACCATCACCCTTTAAAAACTGACAGTGGGACCCCATTGCAGAGGACAATGGCCACTCAGTCATTGAATGTAGAAAGGTTGATCTGGTACAGGCGTGCAGCCTTCACCCCTGCATTCTAATTTTATTGGCTTGAGAATTTATTCTGCAGGTTATGGAAAGAGAAACATGGACAACAACTCAGCCACAAAACTCTCCACCAACAATCTGTCTTCCCAACAAGATGTGGTAGGGCAACGGTGGTATAGAACTTGTGGAAGTGGCCAACCAAGGTCTGATTTAACTTAAGGCTCACTCCAGAAGAGGGAGCTCATGGCCAACACTGTTTGAATGGCCAAAAATCTGAGACTGGATAACACAGAGATCTAGGGTAGAACCAAACACAAATGATCTGAAAAAAAATGAATAAAAATAAAATAAGTAAATAAATAAATTAAATGATTCCAAAAGATATTCTGCTGTACTTATAGATTGGTGTCTTGCTCAATTTTCATAAGAGAAACTTCCTCTGACAGCAGATGGGAACTGATGTAGATACCCACAGTGAAACATTATGCAGAGAAAGAGTCTAAATTTGAGGCTGCTGCTGGGTCCTTCCCCTAAGAGATCAGGGAATCCCCACAGAAGAAAGGGAGGAAAGACTGTAGGAGTTAAAGAGGATGGAGGACTCCAGGAGAACATGCTCCATGGAGTCAATTAAGCAGGGCTCACTGGGCTCACAGAGATTGAAACCACAAGGATGTGTCTGCACCAGGCCCTTTGCATTTATGTTATGACTATTAGCTTGGCATTTTTGTGGGACTCCTAACATGGGGAACCGGTGTAGCTCTGACCTTTTGCCTGTTCTTAAGACTCTTTTCCTCCTATTAGGTTGCCTTGTCCATCCTCAATATGAAGGTTTTTGCCTTTTCTTATTGTATCTTGTATTGTTCTGTTTCATTGTCATTTCATGGAGGCCTGCTCTTTTTTGAAGAGGAAGTAGAGGGGGAGTAGATCTGGAGACGAAGGGATTTGGGGGGTACTTTGGAGGAGAGGAAGGGGGACACTGTGTTTGGAATGTATTATATGAGAGAAGAATCTATTTTTAATACAAAAAGAAAGGAAGGAAGAAAACGGATGGCTCAAAAAAGCTATGGTGACAAGAGATAACAAGAACATAGAGAAAGGATACTGTTACATAGTCTTGGCAGAAATGTAAGTAAGTACAGTATAAAAACTCCTCAAAAACAGTCTAGAAATTTGACTGTTGGGTATATGTTCAAACACATGAAATATCTAAAGAGATACACCTGTATCTACAGGAGCACTGTCACAGTGTTCACAGTTGCTAAGAAACAGAAATAATGAAAATGACCAGCAGAGTACCAATTGATACTGAAGAAGGAGCCCATATGCATAATGTAATACTTCTCAGCCCTAAAAAGGATGAGCCTCTACTACATGTGGCAACATAGATGTAATCAAAGATCATTATGGTAAATGAAAAGAAGTCCCAGACCATAAACACAAATAAATAATAACAGTTACATATGGAAACTAAAAAGGCTAATATCATAAAGTTAGAGACTAGAACAATGGATACTAGAAACTGAGGTAAGAAGTATAGGGTTTGAGGAAATGCTGACCTAAGAGTGTGAATTTACTGTCAAAAGTTGTCACCATGAAGAAAGAATGCTTAATAGGTACACATAATTTTATATGAGTATTATACGATGCATCAAAAAATCATATCATCACATTAGCATGTATAATTTTGTCATAATGTGTAGTGGAATAAATTGCAGGAAGTAAAGAAAAGGGCATGGAGTGTAAGTTTTTATCTAAAGGCATTACTTATATCTATGAAGTTCTCAAGTAATAAAAAAATCTAAAATTCCATATAAAATAGGAGTTTTAAAGAGACAGAAGTTTTAGAAAACACAAAACATATTGTGTTAATCATAAAAGAAATATTTTCTTCTCAAATGAGAATGAAAGGGATACATGATCACAAGATTTTTGGAGGGGAGGATTTAAGGACAGGCCTATTGTTAAAATTGAAGTCATTTTAAAATATGTTTCCTTCATAATACAAACATCATAAAAGTATTTCTGTTTAAAATATTGAACAAATAAAGCTTACCTTGAGATAAAACATAGAAAATAGTAAACTTATGAAAAGAAATAATAATATAATTGATGTTGATGAAATACCATTGATTATAAAAAAGGAGAGATTTTTAGGAAATTATGGGCATGTAATTAACATCTATTGGATGCTGACTATGTGTTTTCACATACAAGGTTTCACCGCAAACCTTTGAACTGAATACAGAAAAGCTGAGGGAAAGAGAGAGCAATAAGGAAGGGAAAGCAGAGGATCAGAGAGACAGTGAGGAATGAAGAGAGGCAAACACAGGAAAAGAGAAGGGAGAGAGGGGAGAAGGAAAGGATATTAAGAGAAAAACAAATAAAGAACATAAAAACCATCTTGTAAAATTTAAGGGTGACTAAATCTACCTTTATTCATATATTCAAGAGCATGTTCTCTGAAAGCCCTCAAGAATCTTTCTCCCTCAAAAGCATTTTAAAAAGTTAATAAAATAAAATTTTAGGAAATGATGTTTATTTGCAAACAAAAAATTCATTTTGGTTTACAGTGGAATTGCAATTAAAGGCCATCTTCCACATTTAGCTACTTAGTGTAATATATATGGATATATTCTTTTTTTGGGGAGGGGAGATTCATGTTAGTTATTTAGTAAGATAACAATATAGGTATAAATGCATTTACACTAGATGTGAGACTTTCATAATGGACAGTCTTTTCTCTGGATATCCTAATTAGTACCATATGTTATCTCTAGTAGCAGAGGGATGGGTTGCATTAGAGTATCAGCAGGGGATAGATTACATAGCTGATAGATAAGTGACAAAATGTAGAAAATGATAGATAGATAGATAGATAGATAGATAGATAGATAGATAAATGATGTGTTTTGTCAGATATACATAAAGATATTTTCCCACCAAGATAAATAGATGATAACAAAGTTGAAAGAATTTACCACAGTAAAATCTTCATAAGTAATTATGATATTCCTGGACCTTCCACTTATTGACTACGGAGTTGGCAACTTGCCTAGGAGAAAGAACTATAAAATATCATAACAAATATGCTTTGTAATAAGTTTAAGTTATTTCCCTAAGGAACTCTGCATGTATCTACTTAGTTGCATGTCAGATAGAGAGAAACAGTCAGATATTTCAAGGACCAACAATAGTTATCTGAAATGACATTCCTACACAGACCAAAAGCATCATAAAGATCCTTCTGTTAGAGTCATCCACTTATGAATCCTAAAAATAATTAGAGTCATCATTAAATTCAGTTTAATATTGATCCAAGGATGCTCTTACTTATCGGTCATTTCCCAATGGGCCATTTCTCATTGAATCCTTATCTTATAAAGTAAGATATATTACAAGGAGCCTATGCAGCTACTCTTCTTCCTTGTTGGAAAAAAAGTAAACTAAAACATTATCATAACTTATGTTGTATGCTGGCAAGGAGATGACAATGTGGAAAATATTAGGGCCACTGACAGATATTTAGAGGAACCAGGGTGAGCTGACCACATTTTTTTTAAGTTTTTACCCCTATAGCAGCAAGATAAAAAGCATTTTAAGAAATCACTGAAAGAATAGACTTACTTGTAATTGCCATGTTATGAAAATAATTGATCAATGGGTATGCTGTATTTGGCTATGGATTGGGAAAATATATTCTCTTCAATTCAATGAAAAACAGAGGGAAAGAAACAGATTATGTCCTTCGGAAAGATATATAGCAATGGACTTTTATCATTTTTGCTTCAGGGCTATATTAGGTATTAGCAAAGATACATGGACTATTTGATCACTTTATGGAATAGCTAGCTGATATATTGCATAATGTCATTTAACTCACTCAGGCTAATAGAGAGGCAGAAAAGATACTGAAATTATTACAAATATAATGATTTTAATTTTGATGTTTTTATGAATCTAATAATGAAGGATAAAATGGGATATGACAGATACCCATAGAGAAAAACTGGGATCAAGTGGGTCATGTGATCTGATGGAGATTCACTAACACCAAACTTGAAACTCAGTGTTTTTATTATACAGTACAAATAAGAAGAAATGGGTTAGCTAATCTTAGTGGTACGAGGTTTCCATTGGAAAACATGCTCAGTTTTCACCCATTGGGTTGGAGGAAACTGCACTTCATAGTTTCTACAGAGTCATCCAGGATGCGGGAAGTTCTCCACACACTTGTTATAAATACTGGTCAAATGATGGTTAGTACTCAATCTTAGACTAGCGGAAGGTTTTGCCAATCCCCCCCTTTATCAGGCTAAGACCTGGCAATTCCTATGGGTTTGAGGCATTGATGTTCTTAACATGGTCTTGCTTATGTCAACAATATGTATTAAGTCCAGACTTCATACATTCCCCACCACAGAGTTTAGGAAATAATAACTGAATGCCTACATTGAAGGGATATCCTATTTTATCCTTAATTATTAGACTTATAAAAACATAAAAATTAATATCTTTAAAATTTCATATTTGAAATACTTTTAGAATCTTTTCTGCCTTTTGATTACTATGAGTGAGTTAAATGACATTACATAATATATCAGAGCTATTCCATGAAGTGATCAAATAGTCTATGTATCTTTGATAATATCTAATATATTATTATTATATATAATAATTCTAACTATGAAGCACAAGTGAGAAAAGCCTGTTGCTACTTCCCAAGGACATGTTCTGGAACAAAGCCATTTTGTATGCTTTGAGTAATGGCATATCATTTGAAAAATGCTCTTGGTGTTAAACTGGGTCCCCACAGAAAAAGTTCACAGTACAGTTCTAAGTGATAATTCTTTCAGAACCATGCATTGAAAAGTGTGTCCTGTGGTAATCACTAGCTCAAAAGGACAGTGTGTACTCTGAGGTCAACAATAATAGGATGAGAATGGTCCCTATGTCCACAAATAGACAGAAGATATGTCTTTGTTACTTTTTAAATATTGTTGTTGATTTAATATTGTTGATAAAGCACCATGGCCAAGGCAACTTATTAAAGAAAGTGTTAAATTTGCTTTTGACTTAAGAGGGATTGAGTCCATGATGACAGAGTGAAAGGAAAGCTGAGAGCTCACATCTTGATTCACAACCATGAGGCAAAGAGAAAAACACACTGGATATGGCACAAGTCTTTTGAAACCTCAAAGGTAGCCCCTAGTGGCATACTTCTTTCAATAAGGCACATCTTTTAAGTCTTGTAAAACAGATTCACCAACAAGGGACAAAGTATTCAAACATGAGCCTAAAGGGGCCTTTATCTTCAAACCACCAGAGTACACAAGTAGCTGCATTGACATGGACATAAGTCCCTCATCACCTAACAGCTACTCTAGAGTCATTCTCCATCAACCATGGGATATTTTTGTATAAGACTTGATAAAAGAACAAAAGTAAAAAAGGCACTTGTGTGTGGTTCATCATATAGATGACTGCAATGGATGATTTCATATTGCAGTGGCCATTTTTGGCTTTGGAATTCACAAACATTGGAGAGGAAACCCAACGACAGTCTCATGGAGATAGAAACCACAGATTATTCCCGGTACTTTGAACTCTGAGAATCATCTGATAGCCCAAAAGAAGAATCTTCAGCTGTGAATGGATATGTGCAGAAAGCTGAATATTTCTTTCACTGAATACTGAATACTGAAATGGGACAAATTTGGTCTTAGACACCCCTGGGAAGGGTGGTTCAGGTCAACTTCACAAAGTATCCAAGACAGCAGAAACAGTGAGAGTTAAGAGCAAGATATTCTATAAGGGATATGGAAGAAGTCAATCAGTATCAATAAGAGCCCAGACTTAGTTGTAGAAACCTGAGGATTGCACTGTGTCCTACTCACTTGCAGTAGGATTGTCCCTTCAGGAAGTGAGAACCACTGCAATGTGGGAGGACCTTCTTTCCTGATGTGAAGCACAGACTCCCATGGTATGAAGAGCTTGCTGTTCTTGCACTTCTCAGAGCACCCTTGAAGGCTACACACTGAAGAAAGCTGCTGTGGGATGTTTTGTATGGCAAATATGTTAATAAATAAGACACTGATTGGCCAGTGGCCAGGCAGGAAGAAGTATAGGCGGGACAAGGAAGAGAGTTTTTGGAAGTGGAAGGCTTAGTCAGAGAAACTGCCAGCCGCCACCATGACAAGCAGCATGTGAAGATGGCGGTAAGCCAGGAGCCATGTGGCAAGGTATAGAATTATAGAAATGGGTTAATTTAAGATAAATGAACAGTTATCAAGAAGCCTGTCACGGCCATACAGTTTGTAAACAATATAAGTCTCTGTGTTCACTTGTTTGGGTCTGAGCGGCTGTGGGACTGGCAGGTGAGAGAGATTTGTCCTGACTGTGGGCCAGGCAGGAAAACTCCAGCTACAAATGGCGCCCAAGACAGTGAGTGGAAATTAGAATAGGATTGCATGTATATCTGCCTTGCACTTAACCCATTACTGGATTTCCTCTGCTCTGAGGTGCTCTGGTGATTATCTTTGCAAAACACTTCCCTTTTATAAATTCAGTAATACTCATCAACAATCATTTTTTTAATTCTATTTCCATTTTATCCTGTCCTCTAAAGAAGTCTCAAAGGACAAATACATGTGTATCTATACATTTCCTAAGAAAAAGAGAGCTCTTTCCTCTCTCTGTCTCTCTATTCAGTCTCTGTCTTTTTCTGTATCTATGTAATTTTTCACCTTTCTCTATATCTATATATCATATATAGAGATATGTAAATGTGTGAGGGTGTGGGTGGTGTCAGCATCTATTTAGATTTCCTAAAGGGTAGAAAGGTCTTCTCTGTTACAAAGGCTGTGGGCAGGCAAATGAGAACAGGTGAAAGACTATGAGAACGTGTTTCCAATCTATATCTCTGATAGAAAATGAGCACTTAGAACACATTAGAAATGCCTATCAAAAATAGCCAAAGTGACCAGTGTAAAACAATAGGGAGACTAAAACTTCACTGACTTCACAGAATAGGACATATGAAAATTTAAAAAGCACATTAAAATGGACCTGACTGTTTGGATTTCAATAAATAGGCACTTAAATAACATGCAACTGTATGTTCATTGAAATGGTTAAATTTAGAAAGTCAGAAGTGTCAACCATGATATGGACACAGATGGAGTAATTGGAACTCTCACATGTAGTCAATAAATATGAAAATGTTATATCACTCTAGAAAATGTCTGGTTGTTTCTCATAGTATTATCTATATACTTAACCTGGCACCTAGCAATATCCCCCAAACTGGTAACCCTATCTTTAAAGCACATAAATATATATTAGATGATATTTGAATCAAAATGCTGATGACAGCACTACTCATCAATACCACAATCTGAAAACAAAAATAACCAAAAATCCCATTCACAGAAACTATCAACAGTGTTCTATGGCCATTAGATTATGTTTTACTAATTATGAGAATAAAATGTTAAAAATCAATAAATGATCTCAACAGTATATTACATTTTAAAATCAGGAACAAAATAATATATACTGTGTGTTTCCATACATACAGTGGATGATTACAAGTAGAATTGAATATTAGAGTGAGCCAGCAACATGACTCAAAGTATCAAAGGAACTGCTGATAATTCTGATGATTTCAGTTCAATCCCTGATATCCACCTAGTTGAACAAAAGTATCAAGTCCTGCCACATTGTTCTCTAACCACATTATAAATAAATAGACACAAATAAACATGTAATACAATTATAAGCATTTTAAAAAACATACTGAAATAATCATTAAATTAAATAATGATAATAATTGTTTTATAGTACAGAAGTAATCAAAACACAACGTGAGGGATGTTTTCTTAGCATGGTGGACACATTCTTATCTGTAGTTAAGATGCTATTTATATGACTCTATTCATTTGTTAGTATTCATAAGACTAAAGTGTGAATATCTGTCTAGGGACAGCCACTGACGCCAAAACAAAATCAGAAATGGCCTCTGTTGCATAAAATTGCATTAACTGAAGAAAGATGACTTGAAGGAAAGAATAGTGGAGATTTAATATAAAAGAGTAAAACTGAAACTCAAATGTATGACTAGAAGGTGGAGGGAAATATGAAGTAAGAATGGCATTATAATGGATTTGAAAAGGATATTGAAAAAGAAAAAATGAAAAACACAAAACATAGCTAACAAAAGATAAATGAAATCCTTAATAAGATGGTTTAAAATAATGTTGATTTTATTTAGCCTCAAGAGAAGACCATGAATGCTACCGGAAAATTAATGCCCTATAGATTGACTGTTTTAGTCTGCATATTGATCACAGCATGTGTATTATTATTGCTCCTGGGACTTTTAAAAACACATTGGTATTCATTTCTACTCTATTCATTGTGTGATTCCTAAGGTACAATAGGAATGTGATATTGTGTATCAAGCTGTGGTTCTATGAAAGAATCCTAACACAACACAATGTTTTCAAATACTGTACAGTTTATAAATCTATTAGATAGAATAAGTATCACCTTCAGTAGAAATGTGGACTGAAAAGGAACTTGTGTTTATAGGAAATTTATCCTGCAAATGCAAAATTCTAATAGGTAATTTACACTTTTTTCTTCAATCTTTTTGATCATGGAAGTTGCTAGAAAGGAAGATGCTCCATTGAACACTCACTGGGGGTTGAAATGAGCTTCTATTGGCTGAAAAGGAAAGATTATCAAGATTTGGGCACTCGATGGGGATGGTTGATAGATTGAAATTGGATACCAGGGAGTGTTTGCATCACTGGAATCAGCAAACACTACCAAGTAAGCTTTTCTTCTCTTTCCAGAATGCCAGTTTATTAACACAGTGAAACTTGTATTCTTCTTCTTTATGAACAAATTAATTTTGCTAAATTATGTGTCTAGCCTAAAAATTGTTTCCCTTGAGAACTCTAAGCAATATTTACTTTATTTTACTTTGTGCTGTAGTTTGAGTTCTATTGCCCAGCAGTGAAATCACAGGGATTTCTATCTTACTGGAGAAAGCATTAGGTCACTTAGGTTGAATAACTTAATAATGTTCACCCATCTAGGGAGTAATAGAGCCATCAGACAAGTATATCCCATTCCAAATTTCTACTCTACTCATTGAATGTCCCATTGCTGCTAGAGGGTAATAGTCAATAGGTAACTTAAACAGAAATGAAGCAATCAACTCTATACACCAAAGACAGCCTTTGGGGCAAATATAGTGAGTGATTTCATGTCAATACTAATGACATATTAATGTAATGCATTATCTCGAGTTTGAAGCATGATCATTTTATATGCAAATTTATAATTAGAATACACTCTCATATATATTAACAAATTACATTGGTATTTTATTTTAATTTTTTAAGCTTGAGGACAATTTTATTAGAGTTTAAAGGAAAGATTCCCAGGGAAGGCAAGCTATACAATCTTAGTAATTACCCAGAGAAGAGAATGAAGAATTAGAGGGAAAAGGGCATGATTTTTGAGCTGGCAGGGAGGTCAGACTCATGATGGATGAACAGCCACATGGTGGGCTATGTTAGAGAGAAAGGAAGGCCAATCTTTTGGAGAAACCCACAGTGTAATGGAAAGCATGCTTAGAAAAGGGGTAGAAAGAAGAAAAGGTGAAGTTACATCTTCCTTAATAATTCAGAAAATTGGACAGACTTATGAAGTTGCATAGCTGTGGACTGATAAACTGCTGCCCTAGGGGTAGGAATTCTGGGGAAAAATAATCATTATCACTTTAATTGACTAATTATTTTCCCCAACACTTTAGCATGGTTTAAGGGGAGCCCTTCCTAGAATTGGCCCTTAGCCAGGTTATTAACTCAAGCCAATTGGAATGTTAGGTCTCCAACCAAGGCTAGGAACTTCATGGTCTTGCCCTGGTGGTTTCCCCTAATAGGCCTCTGTTCCTTCTCTAACACCACCCTCTCTGAAGAATAGCCCTAAAGTCATTTAGAAGTCAGATGAAAGACAACAGCCCCCAAACATGTCTGGTATCTCTTCCCAATGTGGGGATGAAGCTGCCAAGAGACTCAATGGTGCTTTTGGCTTTCAACCAAAAGGACTTATTTCTTTTCTTTGTGGCTTTAAATTTCCTGACCAGCTTCTATCTCCTCTTCTCAGGTAGGCATAACTATCACTCGGGAGTTGGGGCAAGGCCCTATCTGTTTTTTTCCAACTGAGTTTGGGCATTGGGTGTGGTAATTAGGGTACCTTTTCAGTGAGCCTATCTAAAAGACCCCAAAACTACAACAGTGGTTTTATTTATGTAACTGTTAGATGGAGGAAGGAAAGGACATGTTTGACTGATACCTGAAAAGAAATGTGAAGAAAATATAAAGCGAAGAGTGGTTAGTGTTTCAGGTCCAGGGAAAGAAAAAGAAAGGCCATGTCAGAAGATATATTTTTTTAATGTCAAAAAAAGTTCTCATTTTTGTTATAGTCTAATATGTGCAAATCAAAGGCTCTGGGCACAACTGAATTTGAATCCTGCATTAACAATTTCTTGAATTGTTAATATAATATATATTTATATTTATATTTATATTTATAATATAAATGAAGCTTTTCCTCCTCTTGACAAAAGACAAAATAAGAAAATTTCATTAAGTACTAATAAATTGTGATAATAATGAAAATAATTATAACATTATGAGTGTCAATTTGTTTTAAAGTTTCTACATACCTAAAACAACTTAGCTTTTATTTCCTTCAATTAACAACTTGGTGAATCATCTATACATAATTCACTCAAAATTGAAAGGGGATTTGTTCTAAATAGCAGGATTAATGTACTATAAGGAACATTTTTCTGTTAACAAATAATTACGTCAGGGTTGGAGAGATTGCTCAGCAGTTAAGAGTACTTGCAGCTCTTGGAAAGGACCAAAGGTCAGGTCCCAGTACCCACTTGGTGGCCTACAACATATCTGCAACTCCAGTTCCAGGATATCTGGTACCCTCTTCTGGTCTCTCTGGACACTGTACACACACAGTGCATATACATACATACAGGCAAACACTCGTGCACATAAAATAATAAATCTTAAAAAGTAATGATGATAAGAAGATGTAAGGTCTGCTAGGGGTTTACATGAAGGAAAGGAAGGACTTGGGGCTAACCAGGGCTGTACTTTTCTTTAAGCCAAAGAGCTCAGCAACTTAGAAGGGCTGGACTACATCTATACATCAGGAGAATATAGCCCTGCACTAATTGTGTAATCAGTAAACACACCATGATGTTTCATCCGTTACTAAATATACCTCATAGTGGGGAAACCTAGAGCAAGGCTCTATCTAAACAATAAACATTGTTCATCACTTGAAGATTCCCATGTCATTCTATCTTCTCTCCTGAACAAGAGTAGTTCCTAAATGGACATACACAACTAAAATACTAATTTTATAGGCCTGAAAAGAAGGATACTAGCTCTGACAAATGTGAGCATGCATCCAAAGGGAATCTGTTTTATGGACCCCAATGCTAAAGACTTGACAGATTCTCTCAAGGAAATTTCTGAAATTTCTATGAACTCACAAAGACTTATAATATGAAAAATTTAACTTCATAAAACTGGTTACCATTCTTACTTTCTTTGGTTTTCTTCAAAAAGTCTGAGAAAATTCCAGCTTGTCATACTATTAAAAACTTACATGTGGTGAAACCAAAGCAAGTACAAAAAACAAGACCTTATCACTTCATAGTAGCTGCCGAGCCTATGTTACCTTCTATCTTTAAAGACTACAGTGGGATAAAATAGAGGATATTCATCTAAGCATAGCAACACACAATGGTCACTCCAGAACTTTAGAGGCAAAGGCAAAAGGATCATGAGTTCAAGATCAACCTTGCATATATAATAAAACCCTCATCAAAAACAAAATTTAACCTTAGATGCCTAGTGAATTTTCCAGAGAAGAATACTAAAGGAATCAATGAATTAATGCCTGCTTCGATATTGCTATTTAAAATAACTTCTAGTCTTAAAAAATGTGTCCCTTTTATTTTATTTATCATATGCTTACTCATTTAAAGTTGCATCCTATACGTGTAAAACACTTAACATCATTGACTAGTTAATGATTACCAACTTTGTTATTTACTACTTGAACAGTGTGTTCTTACTTGCATTATATCACTTAATTAGTATAACGAATTGTTTCTAAATTCAGCCTTCCAGTACTAGGAAAATAAATAAAAAGATATTTATTAAAGTTTGTTACACAACCAGAGTTCATTAAGGAAAATTTTTCAGACTAAACTAGATGATATTGGTGTTTAGTTGTGGTTCATTTTTAATTGTGGCTGTTTATATTCTTTTTAACATATTTATGTATTTTAAAACAATTTCATGAAAACAATATACTGAAACCCCACAAGTGTGAGTTCATTTATTTAATGCCAAGTGCAGTTTTAATTATTTTCTCACAAATAACAGAATTTTATTCATTAATATTGTTTTTAATTAATTTAAAATTAATTATGTATGTAGATTAAGGCTTCATTCTTCTTTCAAACCTCTATCCTAAGAGGAGCCCAGATGGGGGATATAAGGCTGCAAGCACGCTCATGATGCTTGTCACTAATGGGCTGACTTCAACTTGACGTTTGGGCAGCACCAGTGCCTCCACAGGAATTAGTGAAGTTGCTTTGTCTTACCAACAAAATGATCTTATGATAACTACATAATATTAAAATGTAGAAATATATTTAATTTTTTGAATAAATCTCTTCATTGTGAGCTTTTAATTAAACATGTATACACAGTAACTGGAAGCAGAACTACAAATAGCAACAATCTAAGCCTTTATCAATTTCCTGATCTGTAAAATGGAAATGAAAAGGAAACTACCTCAGGGCATTTCAGAAGGGTGAGAGGGTCCTGTCAACAGAAGCATGCCTAATGCCATCTAATGCGGTCACTAAATTGTTCATAAACATTGTGCTTGTGTCAGGGAGTCCAGCAGTGCATAGAAATGATTCCTGCTGTCAACGTAATGGACTCTCTTTATGAGCCATTTTTCCTACTTCTAAACTGCGCTGTCATCTCCCCTAGTTCACATGCCCTGTGTAAGATAATGATTCCAAAATCTATTACATATTCCCTGTCCCTTCCATTGAGACAAATTCTCTCACTGAATCTGGAGCTATGGTGGCCCTGGTGATCCTCCTGCCCCGTTCTAAATAATATTTGGCTACAGGTGCATAGGCAGCCATTCTTGGTTTTCTGTGTGTGTGCTAATTTTAAGCAAAGGTCTTCATATTTTCACAGCAAGCAGTCTTTGGTACTATTTCATGGTTTTTTTAATTAAAAATTATTGCCTTTGTTTTTAAATATCTTTTATATTTTAATTACAATACAGTTATGTCACACCTCCCTTTTTTTCCCTCCCACCCATTCCATGTACCTTCTGCTCACTCCTTCTCAAACTCATGGCTTCTTTTTCTTTAATTGTTATATAAACATCCATATATTTGGATATATATATATATGGATAATTGCATAGTCCTATAGATTCAACCATTGAATCTGTTAATTATTTGTGTTTATATGTTTTCAGTGCTGATCACTTGGAATAGGATAACCAGTTAGGGGGCTCATCCCTGGGTGCAAATAATTGTACTTTCTTAGCAGTCTTTAGTCTCATGTAGTTTTATTTGTTCCCCCTAAAGGTAAGGGCTCCATGAGCTTTTCAACTTTCACAATAACATGTTCGTTGGTTTAGTCATTCCTTGGGTCCTATTTAGGCAGCAGTATTCCTGAGGTATCACTAGTGTACCTTTCCTGACATTTCTAAGAGCAGACTTTTGGTCCTCTGGATCTTACAATTTTTCTACCCCTCTTCCATGATGTTCCCTGATGCATTTGCTTCAGGTATTTTTAATACGCCCATATGCTTTACTGTTAACTAAAGTGAAGTTCAAGATGTTGCAGTTTCAAGAAGTAAGTCCTGCCCCTTGTTCTCATTATTCCTACGGTCATGGTTTTATAGGCTGCTTATCAGGATTAGTGACACGCCAAAGTAATTTATATTCACAGTTTTACAACCTACATCATTTGACAAGATGTGAAAATGAAAAGAGTTTCTTGTTTCATTCATCTATGATGTCTAGATGTGTGCATGTCCCAAGACTGGCTAGATCCAAAATTGAGCCAAAAGATTTAGATATCCAAGATGTTTTTGAAACAGACAGCTTCAGATCTAACTACTGGAAGTATTATCTTCTCATGATCTAAAATTTGTACAAAGGGAGGAATGATGTAACTCACATTATAATATCAAAAATAAAATAAAAAATAAAAGTTTCTTCTTTGTCCCACTTACATTTCTTTTTAATGATATTTTGTGGTATTGTGTTCCCCAAAATATTGTGTATGCTAATAAACTTATCTGGGGTCAGAGAACAGGACAGCCACAATATTAAACTTAAGGATAGGCAATGGTAGCACACGCCTTTAATCCTAGCATTCCAGAGACAGAAATCCCTCTGGATCTCTGTAAATTCAAGGCCACATTGGAAATGGCCAGGCAAGATGACACACACCTTTAATCCCAGAAAGCGAGCCTTTAATCCCAGGGAGTAGTGGTAGGAAGCAGAAAGGTATATAAGGCGTGAGGACCAGAAACTAGAGGCATTTGGCTGGTTAGGCATTTGGCTGGTTAAGCTTTTAGCTGGTTAAGCATTCAGGCTTTCAAGAAGCACAGTTCAGCTGAGAGCCATTCGGATATGAGGACACAGAGGCTTCCAGTCTGAGGAAACAAGACCAGCCGAGAACTTGGCCAGGTGAGGTTAGCTGTGGCTTGTTCTGTCTCTCTGACCTTCCAGTGTTCGCCCCAATACCTGGCTCAGTTTGATTTTATCAATAAGACCATCTAAGATTTCTGCTACAATAGTTTTCTCAGTCTTTTTCTGAAAAAGATATTTGTACAAAATATGCAAAAATTTTCACCAATTATTGACTTCTCACTTTCATGGAACTTGAAATTTGCCATGGTGGTGGTTTTTTATATGTGTCTTAAATTCACCAATTTGGAAACAAAATCCAAATTTCCTCTTCTGCTTTCTAACTTTTCTTAACTGATTCTCCCTCCTGAGTCTTCTATCTTAAACATCCAAATGGTTCCCACATCAACAAACTGTAACTGTCTCCAACACTGCCAGTTTGTCCAGTCATCATTTTCCTGTAAAACTTTCAAGAACTGCCTTCCAACCTCTCTTCATCGTTCCTCAACTGCCCTAAGGTCTTTTCCCCACCGCACATGCCTGACTGAATTTAGGAAGCCTAATGACATTTCCATTACTCCCTTGTTTAAAACCTTCTAATAGCTTCCCATTAAACTTTGAATAGCATCCAATTGCTTGCCATGCTTGATTGGCAGCTGTCTAGTTTTCTTTCTCTCTGTGCAGCCAAAAACCCAATTTTTAAAGAGACAGCATCAAAAGACGGTTTGGGACAATCTATCTGGATTTGAAACTTGGGTATGCTACTAATGTTTAGAGTTTGCTTACTATCTTTTTGCATCAGTTTCCTGCAATGTGAACTGGGAATAAAAGTAACAGCACCTGGTTTGGGGAGATTGTTCCCATTATTAGCCAAGCAAACATCAAGACCTGAGGTCAGATCCCTAGCCACACAAATGCTAGGCTGTTATGGTAGACTGCCTATAATCCTAGTCTTTGAGAAGCAATGACAGGGGATTTCTGGGGTGTGCTTGTGAACTAAGTTAGTCAAATAAGTGAGCCCTGAGTTAAAGTAAGAAAGTATGTCACAGTATATCAGGTGGAGAGTGACAGAGAAAAGAACTTGACAGTAATCTCTGGCCTCTACATTCATGGGTATATGTGCATACTCATACATGTACACTTACAAAAAATATAAATACATGTACAACAACTATATTTGTAACCACACACACAAAATAATATTTTTTATAATTCACAAGGTTATTTCAAAAGTTTAAGGAATTATTGTAATATATATAGTGTGATGCATATGTGTGTGTGTGTGTGTGTGTGTGTGTGTGTGTGTGTAGCTGAAACTTGGTAAATACCTCACTAATATTTACTGCTGGTATTTACAAGTTTGATACCTAATAGTTTTCTACACTACAATGAAAAATGTTAAAATGGCAATTGTCTTATTCTCTAACTTTTTTCCAGTATCTAAAATTTGATCTGTCACATAGAAAAGTTCTGAAAAGTATTAGAGGAATAAACAAGTAAATGAACCATGCCTGCAAAGTGATGTGATGCATGTGGTGTTATATGCTCACATTCATATTCAGTTATTCTCAACAGTATGAACCTAGGCCAAAAGAAAGTAATCATAGATGTTAAAGTGTAAAAACTGTGAATCAGGACCTTGGCTATGCACCTTAAATGAATTATAAATGTGTTTCTTTTTCATAGCTGCCATGTGAGATTAGCTGAATATTTCTTTATTGACAGATGAAAAATGTGAAATTGAGAAATATTTGAGGACTTTGGTTAGGTTAAAGAACTATTAGTGATACAACTTAGTCTTTACCACATCAAAACTATTTTCCTTCTCTTCCCCATGTTGAAATTCCAACTTTTTCATCTTTGAATTATTTTTCTGAAGCCGAAGGAATATCAGCATGTAGACTTGAGAGTTCATGAAAGGAAAGTCACATAGACAACATTGGGTAGATCCCCAGAGAAATGTTTTATAATAAGAGGTGTTTCATAAATGAAAAAAAATCACTTCATGTAGTTGATAATTATTCTGGAACAATGACATTACTAAAACTTCGTACGGACATTCAGAGGTTACAAAACACATGCAGCATGGTGAAATCACAAATCCCCCCCACCCCAGTTACTCTAGACACAGTTCTGATTCTGTCTCTGTGGACCAATTATTGAAACCATTATTGTGAATTCAAGAAAATTTCATTTTTAACTGATCAGGGGATTAGTGGGCCTCTATTATAATACCACAATCTTAGTCATTCAAATACATTTTCTCTGGACAAACATGTTCAATTGTCCAACATGATTAGAGCATTGTCAAAGGTACTTCAATTCTGATATACTTTCCCTCTTATTATATTTATTTTTGCAGATATTCTAACATGAGGATTTAAGTAACTGAAGAATTCTTTTCCTTATTGTAAGAGCTTGCAGAGTGAATGGTGAGCGAATTCTTCTACTTACTTATTGTTAAGAATTTGCATAGCGAATGATGAGCTTGTCATGAATTCAACCAAGTAAACTTCAAAAAAAAATTGCTGTTGCCAGAAGATTTCTCCGGTCCTGCAGAATCTCTCCCACCCATGTCCTGCAGCTTCTTGGTCCCAAATAAACACACACAGGCTTATATTAATCACAAACTGGATGGCCTATGGCTCAAGCTTCTGCTAGCCTGCTCTTATATCTTAAATTAGCCCATTTTTATTAATCTATGTATTGTCACATGCTCCGTGGCTTTAACTGCATCCCATTACATGTTGCTCCTTGGGCAGCTTGCTGGCATCTCTCTCTGCCTTCTTCCTGTCTCTCTCTTTGAATTCCCTGCCTGCCTCTAAGCTGCCTTGCTATAGATCAAAAGCTTTATTTATTAATCAATCAGAACAACACATATTCGCAATGTACAGAAAGACATCTCCCCATCATTTCCCCTTTTCTGTCTAAACAAAAGGAAGGTTTTAATTTAACATATTAAAATTACATATACCAAAACAGTTATCAAGCAAGAATTACAATTACAATATCTAGTCTATTTGTGTTTTGTAAAATTAAAGAAAATATCTATCCTATATGTGTAAGTCTAAAGTTTCATGTCTAACTTATCTTTTATCATAACCAAGGAAAATTGTAATTAAAACTATCTAGTATTCAACTACATCAAAGACCCCAGAAGGATATAGTATTACCTAAGTAAACAAAGAAGTACATTGTAAGCAACGTCCAAAAATGTAGAATGACAGAGACAGCTTGCTGCCTGGACAGTCACCCAAAGTTCTTCTGCAATCTTGGGGCATCCATCTTCAGCCCATAGGCCTAGAGTCTCTCAGTCACTTCTCTCTGTGTCCTGTAGAATGTCTGGCAATTTCTTCTGCAAATCAAGAACCTAAAGGACCATTTTGCCTTGTAAAGTTCAGTGGTCACCTTCCTATGGGTCCTGCATGTCCAGTCAATGCAACATTTTGTCAAGCAGTCTAGACAAGAACAGTTTCTTGCCCAAATGGCTATTTTTGCCAAGAAGAAGATAAACTCCACATGGAGTGTCTTCGATGCTCATCCTCCTCTTTGAAGTAAATTGATGCTACCAGGAACAGACATGTCTCATTGTCTAGGAACGTCTAAGTTTTTAAAACATTTTAAATGCCATGTTCTGTATGTTTTTGAAGTGTTTGAAGATTACCTACTTAATTGAATTATATCTATGTATACCTAGAAAACTTCACATGACTATAAATTTGACTATCATAAAGTCTAATTATTAATCTGTAATTCTTAATTATCTATTACAATTTAACTGAGCTACATAAACATAATACCTTAAACAAGAATAGAAATATACATATAGTATAACAAAATCTACTCTAAATTTGTATCAGTAAACTAAAATTCATAGCAATGTAAAACATTTTTAAACAAGTTGTTCTTTAAAAGTAGTTTCAACAATCCACCCTTTTATCCTGTCATGTCTATATCCTATATTTTCATATCATATATCCCCTTTTTTCTTCTAGAAAATATTAACTATGACCAATATCAATTTTTAACCAACAACCTAAACAAAGACAAACATGTATAATCTAATTTTTGGGAATATGGGCATAGTTTTCTAGGCTATTTCCTGCAGATAAAAGGCACTGTATTCTTATGGGGATCCTTAGAAAATTAAGAATCATGGTCAAGTTCTGACTGGAGTTGTATGTGATGCTGTATTCTCTAATCAACTTGCCTTGAAGCTGTTTTTAGACGTTGAATCATCTGGGTCTCTCAGGGGGTCTTCCTTGATCAAACCATATTAGCCTGAAAGCAATCCATAGATTCTCATCTTCTGTGGAAACAAAAGCAGAACCTCTTTTTGAAAGCAATGTATCCTTAGACATTATTTTCGGAATTGATATACCATATATATATTTAACTCAGCAGTTTTTACAATCAAATGTCTCTCTGCAGTTAAAAGTCCCAAAGGCAACATAAACCAGATTCTCTGTGTAATATCCATCTTTAGGTGGCTTATTTTTTATATTCCCTTTACTTTCTCTTTAAAGACTTTATTTTTTAAAACTTTTTATTTCTTTATATAACAGTCTATATTCCTTTTTTTTCTTTCTTCCAAGCCTACGTACATTTTTACACTCACTGTAAACTGTTTAGGGTTTATCCCATCTCAATCTGCCTTATTGTGAATTTATTGCTTTAAACTGCAGCATTACTAAGACTGAAATGGCAGCTTTGGCTGCTGGCTCTGCCCACCTCAGGTTTCCAACATGGCAGTGGTTCATTTACCGCCAGCTCTGGCTCTGAGTGCCATCTGTACCCCCAACTCTCAGAAGCAGTGGTCTATGCCTCCATTAAAGCAGCATGTAGCCCAGAAACCTTTTTTTTGTCTGTACTGGCAAAGGCTAAATCCACCAAGTAATATAAATATGTAGCTTGGAGATGCCTCTGTGTACCAGGACAGGTATCTACCATACTGCAGGTCAAGCCTGCATGCCACAAACCCACCATAGAGTCACTCAAGTTGACAAACTGCAGCTGGCCTGAGAGACAAAACTAGGAAGCTCTTTTTAGCTCCATTTTAGAATCTTTTTTTTTTTTTAAAGCTTTTCCAGGTTTTAGGTGGAAACTCTTTTTCCATGTTCTGGAACCATTTGTAGCTGAAGTTTTCATGTGTCCTGCCTGGCCTGTGGTCAAGACAAATCTCTCTCACCCACCAGTCCCACTGCTGCTTAATCCCAAATAAACACACACAGGCTTCTATTAATTACAAACTGGATGGCCTATGGATCAAGCTACTGCTAGCTAGCTCTTATATCTTAAATTAGCCCATTTCTATTAATCTGTGTATTGCCACATGTTCCATGGCTTTAACTGCAACCCATTACATGTTGCTCCTTGGGTAGCTCACTGGCATCTCCCCCTGCCTTCTTCCTGTCTCTCTCTCTTTGAATTTCCTGCCTGCCTCTAAGCTACCTTGCCATAGGCCAAAAGGCCTTATTTATCAACCGATCAGAACAACACTTATTCACAGCATACAGAAAGACATTCCCCCATCACTGTTTGTTATATGTAATTTTATGATGTTAAAGTTAAAACCTTCCTTTTTAATTAAACAGAAAAGAGGAAATGCCATGGGATAATGCTTTTGTACACTGGTTTAATAAAAGACTGATTGGCCAGTAGCCAGGCAGGAAGTATAGGCTGAATAAGAAGACAAAGAGAATTCTGGGAATAGGAAGGCTGAGTCAGGAGACACCAGCCCGCCATCTAGGGAGCAGTATGTAATGGCACACAGGTATACATGGTGATATATAGATTAACAGAAATGGACTGAGTTTAAGTGTAAGAGCTAATCGGTAATAAGCCTGAGATAATGTCCGTGAAGTTTTAATTAATATAAGCCTCTGTGTGTTTACTTGGGTCTGAGCAGCTGTGGACTGGGTGGAACACAGGAAAACTTGCAGTTACAGTTTGAAGGTTTTTTTCAATCTGTTATAACTTATCCTATATAAGATATTTTAATAGTAGACATATAAATTCATCCATTTGATAGGCAATGTGATGAGTAACTAAGCAACTATGACCTAAACAGAAAAATATTTTAATTGTCTCATCCACCACAAATTTCACCTAATATGACAACTACTATAACACGTGTTTGGCAATTGCTGCTATATATAGAAAAATTGCATTATCATAATAAGATTTCTATTGAGGGGAATTTTCACGCATAGTCTAAAAAGGCAATTTATGTCTAAGTCCTCAAAATGGAAAGCAAAACTTATTTAAACATCACAATTGAGCAATCGGAGTTAAAGAGCTTGAGTTATGAGAAAATATACTTCTTAATTTAGTGCTTTTGCAATACAGCATGAGCATGTCCTTCAACTTTTAGAATCTCAGAATTTCTTAGTCTCAGTTTCTAAGGGTACCCGCAATTTCTTTCATCATGATGACTATCAAGGTCAGTGTGGAACTTTTTCCATGTTTGCTGTACCCTCTAACTTTGATGCTCACCTTTCAAGTGTGTTTCACTCATTCATCCACAGATACTTTTTCATGTTTTAAAAATTGTGACTGATCATAAAAATGTCCGTTTTAACTAACTTACATGTATAGTTCAATACCATTGATTGGATTCTCAGGGCTTTAGAGGTGTTACTATTGTTTCTAAAACTCTGTAACATGCATGGATCAGGAGAGTTCACATTCCTCTTGATGAACTTCAATATATTCCTCAACAAATTAAAATGCAATTAAGTCTTGCCAATATGGCTGTAATACAGTAATACAGTTTTCTTCCCATGCAGTTCTCCTGAGACATTTCCATATTCCTGTTGATGGTCCTATACCCATGCATATACAGGCAACACTAAGAGGGCTCCATGGGTTTATAAAAGAGTACATGAATTAGGAGGAGTTAGAGGGGAGGAAATGGGAAGTGGATTTGATCACACATAATATTTATGTGTAAAACTCTCAAACAAAAACCAACGCTTTATTTGAAATGAGAATAAACAACTGTGAGTGCTCAGCTATTGATGGGATATCTGTACCATACTCCTTATCCTGGGACATCCCAGAAATGGGTAAAAAGACTATAAGAGAAAGGGTTAGAGGGTTCTCTGGACATAGCATACCTTTTGCATTTGTGGATTTAATGCATCAGTGATTATCTGCACAAAACTTGTTCAAGGCCAAACTACTTAAAATTCCAGCATAGAGCACGTAGAACTCCCATGGCCCTATCCCTAGCTGAGTACTATTGGAAGTTGATGGCTGCTAGGGAGGGAAAGTCACTTTTGTCTAGGAGCTACTGATAGTTTATGATGATGGATGACTACATAGCTCTAAACATACAGGCAGCACTAACTGGAATCAGATGAATACATTTAAAAAAAATGGCTTGAAGCTGGGAGAGAGATGAGATAGAAGGCCCTGGGAAGAGTTGCAGTAGGATCATGATGGGGACACTTGATAAAAATGCATAGTATACATACATGAAATTGCCAAAGAATAAATTTAGGAAAGGCCATCGGATTTTTTTCAAGTCATACTCACTTTTAGCACAGAAACTTCTGGTAAAGATTTAAAAAACAAAGAAAGAAACAAAAATAACCTTCAAAATATCTACATCGTCCATCATCCATCTTGAGTAATGCTTTCCCGTCTTTACAACTAGTGTCCTCTTTTCTACCTTATGTGTTGTGCTGCTCTTATTCTGCTGCCACCTAAAGGAGTCTTCAATGCCCTTTAGCCACATCCGAAATGTGCTTCTAATCTCTCCCCCCATGCCACACTGGTTCTTTAAGTCATTTTCCCTGAGGATTTTGTCTCTCCTCAGATTTTTTTTACATCTTCTCAATGACTATGTGTTTATGTTCCTCATAGGACTCTTCATAGTTCATCATTGAACCAGTCTGTAACAACTTGTGCAAATTCTCCACCTCAGTGTCATCCCTTCAGTACATAACAAGAGAGGAGGTAAAAGACCTCACCGTGCTGCCCAGCCTCCTGACCAGGGCAATACCTCAACTCCATGGCCTTCAATGTGTGCTGCTATGATTGCCTTGGTTGCTTTTGCATATTGTCATTGAATCAAATACTTACAGAGAAGATTTGCATCTGAGGTCACCTCTGGTTACACTATATCTTAGCATTTAAGTAAAACTTGTATTTTAACACCTGGTCCTGTGAAGGTACTTAAGCTAATTTAAAATAGGACGAGGAATAGAAATCCTGTCTCATTGAGATATGTCCTGGGGAGACACTCAGTTCTATTTATTTTAGCCACATGACATGCTGATATTCAAATACAAAGTCATCGTTAAGACTGTCATCAGGTTAAAATAGAATGCTCTCTCCATGTCTATGGATCATTGGATATAGAACCTCCACAAATATTAAAAGCCAAGAATTCTCAAGTCCCTTCTATAAAATGTTAAACCTGTCCACATCATCCTAAATACTTTAAATGATCTCTAAATTCATCACCAGTGTTAGAGTGTAATGCTGTGTTAATTGTCATCTTGCTATATTAACTAGGTAACAGTAACAAAAGGCTTATACAAATTCATTAAAGTTGTATTTTCTTCCAAATACGTATATCTTTACTTAGATATATAAGTGCATGACTCACATTAGCCATATATTTAACCAAATGTTAATGAGACACTTCTCTAAGAGTCACCATCTCAGTCCCCTTCCCCTGCAGAAATACCAGTTTCCCCTTTTGAAACCACCAAATTCTCTTAAAATCCAGTAATTAGAGATTCTATGCCTAGTGTAGTAGAAGTCTATAGTGTTCAAATCCATCTTAAAGTTGTATTCATTCTGATAAGTTGATTCTCTGACCAGCTACAGGCTGTCAAGTGCTACCTATTTCATTTCTATTTCTATATGTACATGGATTTACTGTATATAGCTAAATGTACCTATTTAGGCAAGTACTGACACAGACAGTTATTACTAGTTGAAAGTCAGATTCCATTCTCCTTTTCCTTGGTCCAGTTTTATTTTCCTTCTTTTTTCTATACCCATATAAATATCTTTCAGTAATACTTTTGCTTGTGTGTTAAAAGAGTCCCCAAAGGCTGTCATGGCTACAAACACCACAGTATAGAGACATATCATTGCAATATAAAACATCCAGTCCATCTTGTTCCCACCATAGGGAACACCTGGTGTGTTTCATATTAAAAGCTTTGAAACTAATTTAAATATTACATAAATTAATTTAAGTATTAAATCATTAAGGTAATTCAAATATTAACCTAAATAGCTAATTTAAAGTATTACTGCAAGAGTTTGGTATTTGATTTCATGGTTTGACAATTGCTCCATAGACTCAAGGCACACAAAGCAAACAACAAAAAAACAAAATACATGATCTTGAAATGATGTCTGCTGTTTTCTGGATTGTAAATGTTCACCAAAAGCTTGGTCACTAACCTATAGTACTATTGGAGGGTATGGTTTCAAGGCGGTAAGATAGGAGGCCTCCTGGGAGACCTGAGGCCACTTTATGTTGGAGACCAGCCCTGAACCACTGAATGGTTCTTGGATGGAGGAGTGAGGAATGAGGAAGTATTATATAGAAATATAGACAGAGACAGAGAGAAAGAGGGACACAAGATAGCATCAGAAGGGCCCTGGGTCTTTTATATATCAGCAAGGGGAGGGGCAAAAGAACTCCCCAGTCTAGGTATAAAGTACCAACAAGTGGAGACCCTTCAAAACACCTGGTAACCACACCCTTGGCCAAATCATCCCATTTTGCAGGCCTGCTGGGTAAAGCAAATTCAGACTTTTTGAGTTTAAGTAAGGCCTTACTAGGGAGCCTCTGTGGGCCCCTACAACTTTGAAAAAGGTTTCATAAATACCTAATTTCCCTTCTACTATTGCTTTTCTTCCTACCACTGTGAAATGAACAGCTTCCTTGGTGATATGTTCTCTGACATGTTGCAATGCTTCATGCGAGATCTAAGAGAGCAATAGACCAAGAGACCATGGAGTAAAACATGAAATTGAGAGCCAGACAGGTAATTTATGACAGGTATTTTGTCACAGTGATGGAAAACTGAATAATATCATTCTATAAGTAAGATAAATGATATAAAATTAAACTTAAAGACATAAAATGTTAGAGGAAATCACCCCCTCACTTAAATTATAATTCCAAGGCCAGTGCATTCATGATTGAAAATGCAACTTTTCAATTAGAAAAATTATCAGGAAATGTGGATTCACTTCACCACCATTATCATTATCACTATCTCATGTGGATATACCCCAAATCATGGATTTGGTCTCTTTCATTCAACTTAGAAAAAAGTTTAATTATACAAGAATATTTTTCTTCAATGTCCTTATCTTAATAAGCTATAAAGACCTGTGTCTTCCCTTTGCTCACATTCCCCAAATATACATGATTTCTACCAAAATTCTCTTTTTGTCTGAGTGTGTATGAAGAAATAAAAATCCTAGAGCCCCAGTAGTCTTCATAAACTTGCATATTATTCATTTTCCATAAATTTTTAGTATCTTTTAGATCTCTCCTCAACTTCGTTCTAAAGATATTTGTCTTCGAACATCTAAACTGGATGTTAGAGGATCACAGTTTCTTATGCATGTAGTTAGTTTTCAATTAGGAATTTTTTTATGTTTCTTTCTTTTTATTTTATTTTATTTTACAATACCATTCAGTTCTACATATCAGCCACGGATTCCCTTGTTCTTCCCCCTCCCACCCTTCAATTAGGATTTTTTGTGTTAGACTTTAAACCACTGACTGCTGTAACATCATTTTTATTTTTTATAAACATAACCCTTCTTACAGTTGGCTCACTAAGGCAAGAAGAGGTTATTCTGTTCAGTCTTTTGGCATACATGAAATTCAAAATTGATCTGGGACTAAAGTTTGACTGAGACTTTGAAAGTTAAATTGGATAACATGGTTTTAATACCTATTATGAGTACTTAATTCTATGTAGGCCAGAGTAGACCCCTGAGAAAAAACACTCTAGCTTTAGGACAGTAAGTTTTGAAGATTTGCCTCTCTGTGTACAATGACAACAAAAGAAATGGGAACTAAAATGATCTGGTCTGAAACCATTGAGAAAGAAAACTGAATAAAAAATCAATTAGAACTACAATTCAACCAAAACTGGGCAAGTGATTTGAATGGACATTTTCCCAAAGAAATATTCGTGGTCAAAACACATGAAAAGCTCTCAAAATAATCAAAGAACAGTGAGACACAGTTTCCCACACACTGTCAAGACAGCAAATTTATGTAAACTGGTAGTAAGTATGTAGCCAAAAAAGATATAAAGTGGACATTTACATTGGCAGGTGGTTTGCAAAAAGGTAAGCAAGCATAGAGTTATGTGAACCAGAAGTTCCACTGTTAGGTATATACTCAGAATAATATAAAATGTATATACATCAAAAGCTTGTAAATGGATGGTAAAATTGCATTATTCTTAGTGGTCCTGACATGCAAATAATGCACATGTTTATCAGTTGATGAACGGTTAAGAAAATGTTTGATAAACATAGTAAACTACATATGAAACTGTCTACAATAAAATGACTTTCATTTAAGAAAAATATTTAGCCATAAAAAATGAAGTATTAATTTGTTTGAATACAAAATGGAGCTTGCAAACAAAATATTAAGTTAAGGAATTAAAGTACAAAAAGGTATATGATTTTCTTTATATAAATGGTACAAAAATTATATTTCTTTAGATAGCAAGTATGCCAGTATTTTTCAAGGTCTTGAAAAGTGGAGCACTAGTATCATATGACCATTCTGGAATTGTACATTGTGAGTAGTTGTATAACTAACTGAATATAATTTAGAAATGCAAAACTGGAAATCAAAATGGTGACCTTTATTGCACATAAATTATATGTCTATTAAAATTAATATCTGAAGTCACAGTGATAAATAACTGATTTTCAAAGGTAAAGTCTCCTAGAAAAATGCACAAACAATTTAGAATAGTGGGAAACTACACTAACAAATACGCTTTATGATGAGTGAAAGTTTTATTTAAATAATCTAACACTATATAAAACTCACGCAAAAGTTGTTTGACTCAATAATTTTCTAGGTCAAATTACATAGCAAAAATTTTATCTTATTATGAAAATAAAAACTAGGAGACTTTTGATAAAGAATATACTTTCTCTAGTCATTAATATTAATTGAAACTTTTGAGAATAATTCAGATTCACTATAGTCTCAGTACACTCATATGCTGTGTTGAGAGGTTCAACATACCTAGCCATCCTATGACACATGAGGTAGATACTGGTATTAATATCTTTGTATCTTTAATATACAGATAAAAAAACTTGCAGATAGCTCACATATTTTGTAAGGACAAATGGCTTCAAAATGCTAGAACCCAACTCCATATCCTAGCTCCAGAATTCTGGCTTTTATAAGTCTTTGTCAAGTTTTCAGGCTCTAAACCATGCCTTGACATTAAAAGTGTCTTGCTCTGATAGTGTTGTGCTTGATCTTAATATACTTGTTTTCTAGTGCCATGACAAGTTGGGTAGTATTTCTCTGCAATGTCCAATTTTCTCTGCAATATCATCTCCTGCTCTCAGTACATAATAATAACCTGCCTAGGAACTCAGTCACTGAGTCCATTTCCTATGCTTTTTCATGAAGTCCAGATTTCCATGAAGCCATGCAGTGTGGTTTTGATGTTGGACTTACTTCTGATAAAAGTTTCCAGACAGAATGACAAGGAAGCCATTTGAGTGAGTTCAAAGGAAAGGATACCAAGTTTTAGGGTAAAACTCTTGTGTGAATCCTCATATGGTAGTAGACTATTGTTGTTGTTGTTGTTGTTGTTGTTGTTGTTGTTGTTGTTAGTGATAGAGGCTGAATCTCAGATATCATAGGTGTTAAGTAAGAGCAATGCTCCTGAGACACATGCCCAGTTTTCTAGGCACTAGACTCTGATAGTTATTTGACTCTAAACAGCAGAGAAAATTCTTCTCTTGTTCCACTTTTTCACCTGTAGGCACATAGAGCGAGAGACTTTCTTGACTGTCTTTGTCAGATCACTCATTTATTTCCAGCTGCATTATCTGATTGATTACTTGAAACTAGATTTTAGTGGTGTTAATTTTGAAGGAGTATCCCAATTCCACTGAGGGCTCCTTGGGGAAGACGAATATTAAGAGGACCAATTATCAGAGCTGAAGTAAAAAATAAAAAGCCCTTTGATTTGTATAATGGTTGTGAAATGGGAAAGTGAAGATCCTTGAAATATGAAGTGCTAAAAATAAGTCCATAATTCAACTGAGACAATTGCTTTTTCCTTCAGAAGTTACATAACATTTTCCTGCAATTTTAGAAGGAGAAGAGTATGCCTTTGAAGCTAGTTGAAGTGTGGAAATGAAGTTGTAGTGCTTCCCCCTTTTTTTCCATATAGACCAAAGTCTGACTCTGTAGGATCCTTTATGCTAATCATTGAGGTCAGTGTATGATTTTTAAACTCACTTTAGTACTTATTTTTTAAGCAGTCACTGTCTTCATGGAATATTGTTGAATATATTAAAGGTTCTTTCCCTACGTTGAACTGATTTGATTCTTAATGTGTGGAAATTGAACTGGTCTCACTTATTCCAGGCCATTCTCTGCTCAGCCAGAATAAGTGAACATACTCCAGTCTGAATCATACCATGAGATTTTTCCAGCCTAAAGACTCCTAAAGACTTCTGTGGCCTGAAAATGAAAGCTAAAATTTCAAATATAGCAGGAAGTACCTCCACTATCATCCTTTGCTTTTTCTGTATTATCATCTATTAATAAACAGGCACCACTACCTTGTGCCTCTTTTTGACCACACAAGAATGCACTTTAACATCTTGTCAAATGGTCTCTTCCTTCTAAGAGGGGCATGCTTCCTAACATACGCATAGATTCCTGGCAGTCTTCTGTACATTCCAAAGACCCAGAACAAATGTTTCCTATTACACTTCTCTGGCCACTAAAAATTACTAACTTTCCCTTCTTCTGTACTGACACTAACAGGAAAGCTCAGATACAATTATAATCCCTGGGCATATCTTACAAGCTGTGGAAACCCAGACATATTGCTTAGCCTACTTAAGGTACTGGGATTTTTTTTTGTTTTTGTTTTGTTGTTGTTTGTTTGTTTTTTAACCGTGAACCAAGAAGGATAATAAAAGTAATTACCATTATTGGGTATAAGGATGATTGAGTGATATGCAGATCAATTACTGAGCACTCACTGTGCCTGGAACCTAAGAAATTCAATAAAGCTGAAATTATTATTATATTCATCACTGGTCCTCTACTTACATTTCGTCTGCCCACCACCAAGGATAGCTTAACATTGTGGACCAAGGGAACAGACAAACTAGAGGTTGCTAGTTTCTATGTGAACTCATGCCAGACAGATAATTGAGAAAATGAGACTTTAGTGTAATTTGATCCCAGACTATTTCCAGGTAGCTAAGTCATTTAATAGCTCAGGTGATGCTGCCTGCTTAGCAGGTGTGTGACTTTGTGTTTACATAGACCTTAACAAAAATCAAGGAAATGCATGACATATGATAATTTTCACCTAGAGATAAAATTCACAGAAATAAGAGATGGGGTGATGAGTGAACTGAGCAGCTGTACCTAAGGTAAGCACTAAAGAGTTTAAAGCAAAGTGCATATGAGATTTGTATAGTATTGATATGTAAAATAACTACAATAAACAATAAAATCACAGACTGAGCAGTTTAAAAAGAAATTTATTTTTCTCAAAGTTCACAAAGCTAGAATTTCAGGATGAAAATGTTGACAAGATAATTTCTTTGAACTTCTCTGGACTCTTTAAGTTGCCACTCCTATTTGTGCATAGACACTGATGTTTCTTATCATATACTCATCACTCCAATGTATAAGGACACCGTTCATATGTTACCAAAGTCATACCCTACTGGTTTCATTAGCCCAATAATACTTGCAAAGGCTCTATTATAAGATACAATCATGTTAGATAGTACATGAGTTAGGACTTCAGTGTATGACTTTGAGTAGACAAAGTTCAGTCCATAATATGACATGATAATATTCTGACAGAGAATGAATAGCTTGAATGATATCATTAATCATTGATATATTTGCATCTTATAACTTCTAACAATATAATACTTATACCAACTGTGCTGGTGCTGCTCATGATCCATCCCACAGCTTCCTCTAACAAAGGCTTAGATACGAGCACAAAAGAGGGGACAGAAAAAATAGAAGAGCCAAAGGCTGTGGATAACTGTGAAAAAACCATGTCTTCTTGATTCAACAAGGCAGCTGCACATATGAACTCAGAATCATAATGATAACATGCACAAAACTTGTAAAAGCCCAAGCCAGACCAAATCTTAGCATAGAAGGGATGAAAACTGGGTATAAAGTTCTACCCTTAGCTAAGAGGCTATTGGCAATTCTTCTTGGCTGAAAGTGATAAAGTCTGTTTTTTCCAAGACTATAGTCCAGATAAATCAACCACTCCCTAGTAGAAGGCCACATATACAAGAATATTTGAGCACCACAAATTGGCCTTGATGGGGAACAAAGGGATGCAAAGATGGATAGAAAAGGAAGGAGGCTTATTTGAGAAATGTTGGTGTAAGAAGAGTTAAAAATAATCAAAACACATTATACAAAATTCTCAAAGAACAGACAAAAGTATTTGTAAAAGACAATATGCATGATATACTGGCCCAGAATTCTTATTTTAAAGAAAATAATAAAAATCAGAAGTCTGGTCTAAGGGGTAGATACTCTGTCTTGGTATATCTGCTACTTGACAACAAAGACTGGTACACTGCGGTCCATCATCACATAGTTCCTTCCACTGTAATTACATGGCTGATAAACTTGAAATAAGTATTGAAATTTAAAGTGATTCTAAGACAGTAAAGACAAGAATAGTTTGATAATTTTGTAGCATTATATTGAATTCTACCAGCAATGTTCATAAATAAGATTTTATTGGACAATAGCTTCTCACATCTATGTAATGAGTAGAGTTAATCGCCTATTTTTTTCCCAACAACACATTTGACCACATGATGCACAAAGCCTAAAATGGTTTTGACATGTCCTTTCATAGAAAAAAATAAATTAAATTTATCAAACATCCCTCTAGGAAGTTTGAAGATGGACGTTTTATCTACCTTATTGATGATCCTCTGCATTGATACCACCAAAAGACTTCATTATCCACTTGTCCTATTGTAGAGCCAGCTTTGAGGGCTTAATTTATGACTGGTGGATTTTGTCTTACTTCCTCCTTGAAATATCCACTCTAGTGGGCACAAAATTTCTTCTAGAAGCTCCAGGTTTTCAGCCTGGCCACCATGACTGAGTTTTCTCTTCTCATTTAAGAAAGCTAATGCATTGCATTCATTCTCTATGGTACACAGTGGTTTATGTATTTATTGTCGGGTCAATTACATTTAGATGTGTGCTGCTATCTTCATAAACATCTGTTTGACATAAATTCCCTTTAAGCTGGAGGGGTTTCAATTCCATTCCTGAAAGCAATATAAAAAGATATAAATGGAAGAACATGGTTTTGATTTAATACTCATTCTGAAAACAATCTGATATATACCATTTAAGAATAAAAGATGATTTATATGATCATTTAAGAACAAAGCTTCAATGTATAAGTGCTATGAATTTGAAAGCAAATATAAAATTAAATCAATATAGTGAAATAGTTTTTTGCAAAACAGGAAAGATACGAAATGTTCTTTTCCTTTCTCTGTATAAATGACAAGACTTGGACACAAAGTTCAGAATATAAGGATGTCCCATCAGATTGACCAGGAAAAAAGGAAGTGGTCAAGTGCTCAAAAGCACAAAGGAACTTGCCTGGGTACCTGCTAGCCTGATATGTCACCAACTGAGGAAACGAAACAGTCATAAAAATAATAGCAATAGGCTACATCTCAGGAAAATAAACAATTCTTGAGTCTATGCTGAAATAAATAAATACTGAAATAAATAGATGTATGGAAGATAAGCTTTTCTTCGCAGAATCATAATCAATAAACATAGGCTAAATGGTGAAACAGAAAATACCACTAGCCAAACTCTATGATGACATCTTAATCTAAAATGTATCATTAATATGTTAAAATTAATGATTGAATTTGGGCAAGACATGGATAACTATACAAAGTAAAAGGCTCTCCTGCAAGATACTTATAATCAGGGAATAATAGTAACACTGCAGTGAAGGAACCTGGAAACACCGCTTTAATTAAGTAATCAAGGTTAATAGTTCCACTGAAGGAAACAGCAACATCATCTACTTAGCAAGACTGACAGATTTTCTTATCACAAATGTACAATCTATGTCTTAAAATGAGTATTCTGCCGGGCGTTGGTGGCGCACGCCTTTAATCCCAGCACTCGGGAGGCAGAGGCAGGCGGATCTTTGTGAGTTCGAGGCCAGCCTGGGCTACCAAGTGAGTTCCAGGAAAGGCGCAAAGCTACACAGAGAAACCTTGTCTCGAAAAACCAAAAAAAAAAAAAAAAAAAATGAGTATTCTATGAGACTGGAGAAGAGTCTACTAAATCTTTGACCAGCGGCCTTTAAAAGTGGCAATATCATGAAAGGCAACTGAGAATTGTCTAGAATAAAGGAAAATAAGGGCATGGGGTAGGTGGAAGATTTTGGAACTTTGAACTGAAAAAGCCATTAAATATTGTTGCAGAACTTAGAGGGCCATTCTTGTAGAAACTTGAAAGATTGTGATGCTGAAAGAGATAAATATGGACAGTGGAGGTCTGACTCACATGTTTTCAGAGGGAAACAGATACTGTCAAGAGGGCCATTCATGTGCTATTTTAATTAAGGGTCTGTGTGCTGGTCTTGCTGGGACTGAAGCAACAGCTGTGATTGTCAGAGAAACCAGGACCACTGATATAAAATATCCTTTCTTCCTTGGAAATCTATACATGGAAGATGGCATGACGGTAACCTAAGGAGCTTAGGCCACATGTGAGAGAGAAACCGAAATTGGCAATGTAAACATCATCAACAGTTTTGAAGATATGAAAAAATTATGCAAGATTAGGGGAAGTTCCTGAAGAACAGCAGTACATTTTGGCAGTGTCAGGCTCCCTGAAGAGAGAACTTGAGAGGCCACTAGTGAAAGTAAAGTTTCAGTTGCAAGGGAACATTGAAGATGCCAGAACAATGGGATGTCTACCTTGAAGATATGCAGGCATGGAGTGGAACTGGCCCAAGCCAAAGTGAGATCTCTGTGGGTAGTACTCCATCCAGTAGCAGAACTGGAGAGTCGGGGCTAACTCTGGAGCCCTGAAGATGAGTTCTAGGTGTCAGACACTGAACTACAGAATTTACCATCTGGGTTTTGTTTTGCTTTGGTATGATTGTTTTAATGCCCCAGTTCTTCCCTTTTAGAATAATAAGTTTAAGTATGTAATTTACTTGTTATATTATAAGATACATAGGTAGGAACTTTGTCCAGTTAGAGAGATTTGCTACTTTTATCGTGCTAGCATTTTGAAGACTTTGGTCGCTTGCTTTCCTGAGAACATTGGGTTGTAACCTGCAATGTTAAGCCAAATAAATGCTTTCTACCCCAAGTTACTTTTGCTCAAGGTATATGTCAGACTACATAACTAAAACCAGGACAGCATAAAACAAGGAGTGTCAGCCTCAGGGCCATTGCCATTTAGGACTGGGCATCATACTTTGTTTTGAGGGCATGCTATGTGTAGTAAGGTGTCTGAATGTTGTTGCTGTCTTGACACAGTGCAAATATTAGCACATTCTTTCCTTGGTTTGCCAAACAGTTCTGAGGAAATAAATAAAAACATCCTTGGCTTAGAACTACTAGCACATGAGAAGTCCATATATTGTTTTCCAACTCACTTAAAATACTGAAAGTATCATAAAACAAAATTTTTCTATAATTTATAAAAATGCCCCTCATGAGGCTTGTAACATATTGAACATTAAATATATATATTCTTTGAAATTTAGTGAACAGAACTCTACAGAGATTTACATCTTCTTAGACCTCATGGATCACTGAGAACTTCAGTGGGTCTATTCGACTGAAGTGCAAATTTTCTGAGATTTTTTAAATGCAGAAGAAAAATAGAAACTACTTGGTTTTAACACCTTCAAGTCTATTTTTATCCTCTCAGCATCCAAACAACTTCTGTGTGTATATAAGATCGATTCTGACTTTCAATTTAATGCTCTTTATTCCTCCAGGCTTCATCAGAATGCAAGCTCTTTCTATTTGGGTTAATTTCACACTTGTAATCTTAGAAAATTTTATTATTCTGGTTATATTTTTTTATTTTTAAGATAAGCTCTACTAAAGGTTGTGCTATAATGACAGGAGAATTTATAATGCTGCTTTACATAAGTTTAAAACTCAGTGACTGGGAGGAAAAAAAACTAAAAAAATAATAATACATATAATAAATACATATATATGTACACACACACACACACACACACACACACACACAGAGAGAGAGAGAGACAGAGAGAGAACCTCTTCCTCTTGTATCTGATGTTTCAGACAGATGTTCGCAATATTCTGCCCCCCTTATTCATATTGTTGACTCCTCCCAGTCATAGAACAGAACAAATTATACAATCCAGAGGGTGGTCTTGTGTTAAAGAAAAGCCCTTTGATTACTGATATATAAAGTGGGGCAGAAAGGAGCATCAACAAGAGAAAGAGAAAGAGAGAATCAGAAAACAAGACAATGTATTGAAAATGAAGCCAGAAGGATGGAGGGATGTTTATGCACAGCATAAAGATAAAGACTGGAAAGCAAAGAAAGCTGTCAGATGTAAAGTTCAAGGAAATGACACATCAAAGGAGCAAGAACAAGACACAGAAGAAAGGGATAGGGAAAGAAGAAAAAGAGACAGTGAAAAGGAAACAGAATAAGGAAAAAAAGGTGAAATGGGAACAAAGGAGAGATGAAGAGAAGAGACAGATGAAATGAGGCAAGACAAGACAAGAAAGAAAAGGGGACAAAACTACCCTGAAATATTAAGCTGTAATTCACAATGTGGGGTCCATTACAAGGGACGTGTCCAGCATAAGGGATGATCAGGAGACCACATGGGATTCCATTTAAAGCCATGGAATATTGACCATGTCTTTCTGTGCTGATACTGTTTTAGGTAAATGGTGGGAGGACAGGCTGAGGACATATTTGAAGTTTTTCTAATACCAGTTTCTCAGTGGCACAAGCACCCCTGCCATCTTTTATTGGGCTATCTATCATTCTGTAGTCTTCATACTAGAGGACTTCCCCCCTCCCATGTAATGGGTCATTGAACCTGTATACCATAATATTTATTAATCACATGGATAAATCTTTAAGAAATGTTTGTCGGGGCTGTGAAGATGACTTAGTGAGACAAGCACTTGCTGGTCAGGCATAAGAACCTGAATTTGGATCCCTACACCTATGTAAAACCTAAATTTGGTGACACTCATTTGTGGGATACTAGGGAGTATGGGTGCAGAAACAGGTGAATCTCCCTATCACCCAAGGAAAAGTTGATGTAACAAGTATGTATGTAACCATAACACTGTGGTTTGTGTGGCTGAGACAACTGAATGTCAGGGGATTGGTGGCCAACCCAACTAGCTGAAATAGCAAGTTCTGAGTTTAATGAGGAATCCTGTCCAAAACCATAAGGTAGAAAACAATAAAGGAAGATGGGTAGTAGACACCTCTGGCCTCTACAGGCTACCCCATTGACTGTACACACACACACACACACACACACACACACACACACACACACTAAGCCTTTCTAGTCAAACAAGATGACTTGCTTTCTGAGAAATTTTCCATTATTCTAAACCCAGGGCCTCATCCGTTCTCCTTTCCTTGACTGGTCACCTCATGCCACAATTCTCAATCATTGAATAATAACTAAGAAACATTTAAGGCAATAATTTGTGAATAATCTATTTTTTTTTAGTTTATCCATTTAGTCACTCAATGAGTTCTGAATGTTCCTTATGTTCCCAGCTTTTCACTAAATACTAAGGAGTTTAGTGAAAAGGAGAGAAGCGATTCTTGTTGTATTGAAGCCTATATTTAATGAAATTATAATGGTGATTAAAAACCATGGCCCTGACAAAATCAATGATCTTCTTTGTATAGATCATTAGTTTTATTCTATCTAGTAAAATACTCAATTGAGACCAATTTTCCTAGAATTTATTAATCTTTTAGTATCCTCTAGCATTTCTGTTCAGATCTCCCATATCTGATTTGAACTAAGTCCATGCATATGCCATTAAAAGGAAAAAAATAGATATTATTTGCTTTTCAGAGAGAAGTCACCCTGTTATGTTAAAATATTTCTTAACAACTCAGAGTGAGGTAGGATGTAGTTCAGCAGTGGTTACCTTGGATCAGCATGTACAAAGTCTTGGATTCATTTCTCAGTGCTTCATGCATTACAACAAAAGTGAGAGAGAGAGGAGAGAGAGAACCAAAGAGAGACTCAGAAGTAGTAATATGAAGTATGAGGGTTTTTATAAATGAGGACTCCTTCACTTTTTGTCCCATTGTTTCTTTTATTAGTTTACAATTGTATTATAGTTAATATACATGAAAATAATAAGTATACATTGAAATATTTATGTGTAGAGAGGCCTGGATTTAGCAAGCTCATAGATGAAATACAATAACTTTATTATACAAAAACTTTATTTACAAATTCTTATTATCTTGAAAAAATAAAATAAATTTCTATGTATTTAGGGAAAATAGTGAACTCCTATTTAGATGAACACATTTCTGCAGCCGATTAGAAGAAGCAAGTGCATGATCACAAACACACACACACACACACACACACACACACACATACACACACACACAACCCGTGACTGGTTCCTGCAGAGACATCACTAGTCCGTCTTGCTATTTATGACAAAGAGGTTCAGTGATTTTCAGGTTAGATGTTAACCAATTATAGCATCTCCAAAGAAGAACCATTTAAAGGTGCTTTCAGCTCTAATACATGGGTGTCCCATGAATTTTTGGCTAAATCTAATTACTAAAGGGAAGTAGAATTTTTGACACTTTCTATCAGGCTGTGTGTGTGTGTGTGTGTGCGTGCGTGCGTGCGTGCGTGTGTGTGTGTGTGTGTGTGTGTGTGTGTGTGTGTGTTTATTGTTGTACATTCCCCGTTCTTAATTTGTCACCCATCTGTCCCCACTGTCCCCGTCTGTCATCTCGGCGTTACTGTCAACTTTCGGCCTCTCTCTACTCAACAACCTCTTTCTGAGCATTCCCAAAATGGAATCAGCTTTCTCTCCCCGTCTCCTAGTTCTTGCTATTGCTTAGTTCAGCTTGTTCTTATTTGCACTGATTGCTTAATGCCTGCCTGATTGGTTTATGACTTTACAAAAATCAAGACACAATTACAAATCCGATGATCTCCTTAAGTTGCCTGCCATTTCCAATGAGCTCTCAGTAATGAGAAAGGAGGATCTAAAATATTCCTATGCAAGACCATTTTTTTCTCTGCCTTCTGCCTGCTACCCTGATACAAATCTCTCCAGCTCCATTTGCCCTCTAACTCAAAACTGGAAGTCTTCAATGTCATGGAACAGTTGCACCCATGTGTTTATAAGCCTCTGTATGTTCCTCCCTGCTCTGGCTCTACTAGTTCCAGCAGATTGAAGGGTTGTAAAACCTCAAATATTTACCATCTGGCCTTTTACAGAAGGATTGGTTTTTCCTACTCTTGATACATTACATAATTTGTGATGCTATTGTACTTACCAGCTCTCCCTCACAGGTCAAGGTGAGCAGTTCTGTCTCCAGAATCCTTCCTTTTCTCAAAAGATGTTATATAATTTGACATAAATGTCCCTGCCTTCAGAAAAAACTTCTCTTTAGCAGAGCTAGTATTAGCACCCCATCTCTTAGTTTAATCCATAGTATGTTGTTTTACTCATTATGTATTTCTACTTTTAAAAATTCCACTTTCAAGATCATTTATGTTCCTTCTCCTGTTGTACCTCAATACAGCATGGAAACTGTGGTCACTGCAGATTTTAGGATCAATTACAATTAATGAATTAGCATGAGTTTGCACCCAAGTGTCCAGAATCCCAGTTTAGTGATTACCCACTCTTCTAAGAGTCTTCAGTCTTCAGGTATTAATAAACTTAGATTGAGCTTTTGAATTTATATATAATCTGGGTTCAGTGTTGTTACTATAACTTGAAAGTCAGTGTTTGAAGATAAAAAATTTCTCTAATAGATTAGAATAACTCTCTGTGTAGTTAATATCCAAGATTAAGAACCAAAGAGAATGTAATAAAAGATATGAACTAAAAACACCAAAACCATTCAATAGGGCATTAAATGTCAATCAAAGGATTAAAGGAACACTTCATGACTGCCTAAGAGCATTTGTTAGTAATAAGAATATTTTCTTTGTTGTTTTCTTGGTATTATTTATTCCATTTGTATTCATAGCTACAGTTTTGTTGGTTTTTCTTATATACTTTGATTTTGCCATTGACACCCTCCTCGATATTTAGAGGATTGACAATGGTTTATGTGTGTAGTTTTGTATTGATATGCATATTTTAGATACTGATACATTTGTATAATACTGAATGTCAAATTGTACTATTGAAAGACTCTAATCAAACCTCTTTTCTCTGAGGGAAGACCAAAGACATTATTCTTCCTCAAACAGGGGCTATAAATAGTATTGTTATCACTAGTAGACATTTAAATGTATTTAAATTGTAAATTCAATGAAATGTAAAACTTTTAGTGTTAAAATTGACTAAAATGCTATAGGCGGGAGGTGATAGAACACAAACAGCTGTTATTAAAGCAGTATTTCTAAGAGTAATGTCCATATCTGTAAATGACCACTGCAAGGATTTATAGCAAATGATCCTTATGTGTAGTTTCTTCCATAAGCAGACCAGACATAAGCACTGAATTATAGCAACTGTACCTATCCACACAGTATGTCATGTGATAAGGTCTATAAATAATTCCTAGTATGAGACTTTCCAGTGGTACATCTTTGTGGGCCTTCACAACCCATGTTCCTAAAAGCAACCTCAAGAAATTCATAAGCTCACCAAACAAGACTTACACAGAATTCTTCTTTAGACTGCCCATGTCTTCTCTATTAGTCTTGAAAAGACATGTATTGCTGTTTCCCTAGGAAAAATTATGCAGCACTTTGCTATGCCCTTAACAGAGTGGCCAATGTTGCCTGAAGATGAGGGCCATGCTGGGTGGCAAGAGACCTCATACTGTATTTCAGGTTGCTGATCTCTTAAGGATATGCCAAACACTTGGGCTTTAGTTGAACAAAGTATATGTTAATTCATGCCCACCCCTAAAGAATCTGGGCAATGGGCAACCATGGGTGACTATTGTAGAGTATGCAATAGGTTATATAGACTCCCTCCTGTAGGAAAATATCCTAGAGGTGAATAAACTGTAGGGGCATACTTTGACTACCACCATTGTAGAGTTTTGCCTGAAAGGATGAATTGTAGAGGCAGTGATGTGTAGTTTGGTGAAACTGAACCCTATAAAGGTATAGTTATTACTTAGTCAAAACCCATTTGGTTACTAGATGTGGCTGTTAAAGAAACCAGAAAGGCAATTGAGAATCACTTCCAACAATATAAAGCTAAATATGGTGGTGCTCTCCTCATAAATGTTCTTTTGACAGAATAATTAACACAAGAGTTGTTATCTTTTAATGGTGCAATGTACCTAGTTAACTCTTTTCAGTGTGCTTCTAACTGCTGAGTTCCAAAACAAATTTGCATTTACTTGAAACAAATGGTAGTAGGACTTCATGGATCCTGACTATATACTAATAAGCAGTTACATCACAGAGATGATATAATGCTAAGCTCTGTGTGCCTTACAGATTTCTAAAAGGATCTAGAAGTAGTCAAGAAGCAGTGAAAGAGGTTAAGGGTAATCTGTGTGAATGAGATATGGTTTGCTTGAAGTCCATAAAGTTACTGAATGAGAATTCAAGTGTCAGCATAGACATCCTTCCTATGAATTGTTGGCCACTCAGTGACAATGTTTATAAGCTCTCCCATGTTTACTGAGAGGATAGAATCTCCCATATTAGACCAAAAGTTTAATTATAAGCTCTCACAACTTGGTTGAAAGCTGAACTCATATCTTTATTAAGTTTCCCACAGTAAAGTCAGTTTCATAACATAACAAAATAGAACCATAAAATTCAAGACAGCAAGATTAGACAGATGTGATTGACAAACTTCACATGGTCTTCCCTTGAACAGTGTGATATCCATAAACCCTTTAGACTAGCAGAATGGCTTATCCTATTTACTAAAGAGGAACCTTGTCTCATTATATGAAGACTATGCAAAAGCTTTGCCTAAGGCAAATGCCAACCAACATGACATTCCCATCCATCTCAAGATCTTTCTCAACTTCTTTTCAGAATAATATTTTGCATCAACATGATCTAAGGATGTGGGAGTATATCATGGAAGAAGCAAATAATACTTTTCACCAGAGGTTAGTGAAATCTAGCATGCCTGAAAATGGAACTGGTATACTCAGAGAAACATATGACAGAATATGTGAGAATGTATTCCTGTGGGACATTCCATAGAAATTTAGGATTTAAAATCCCTTACACCAATGTTAGTTTGTTTTATGCCATGTAGGTATTTTAGCAACAATAGTCTAGAAGCACATTCAGGGTATGTAACAAAACTGCCTTAACATGGAAGGAGGAAGGGGGGTTTCAGCCACTTCATCAAAGGTGTTTATCAACTTTAGAAATTCCCTGATAGAAGTTTTGGGGTCACTTACGTATACTATCATATGAGCTGCAAAGAGTGAAATTTTGGCTTCTTCCTTTCCAGGTTGTATCCCCTTTGATCTCCTTTAGTTGTCTTACTGCTCTAGCTAGAATTTCAAGTACAATGTGGAATAGATACAGAGAGAGTGGACAGCCTTGTCTTAACCCAGATTTTAGTGGAATTGGTTTGGGTTTCTCTTCATTTAATTTGATGTTGGCTGTTAGCTTTCTGTACACTGCTTGATTTATGTTTATGTATATTCCTTGTATCCCTGATCTAAGACTTTTATCATGAAGGGGTGCTGAATTTTGTCAATGGTTTTTTATCATCTCATGAGATGATCGTGTGGTTTTTCTCTTTCAGTTTGTTTATGTGGTGGATTACAATTGACAGATTTTCATATGTTGAACCATCCCTGCATCTCTGGGATGAAGTTCACTTGATTATAGCAGATGATCTTTTTGATGTGTTCATCGATTCGGTTTGCCAGTATTTTATTGATTTACTTCTTTTTCATCAATGTTCATGAGGGAAATTGGTCTATAATTCTTGTTTTTTTTTTGAGGCTTTATGTGGTTTGGGTATCAAGGTGACTGTGGCCTCATAAGAAGAATTTGGCAATGTTCCTCTTGTTTCTATTTTGTGCAATAATTGTAGGAGTATTGGTATTAGCTCTTCTTTGAAAGTCTTGTATAATTCTTCCCTGAAACCGTCTTGCCATGGGCTTTTTGTTTGGGGGTTGGGGGCTGTTGGGAGACTTAATGACTACTTCTATTTCCTTAGGGGCGATAGGTCTATTTAATTTTTTATCTGATCTTGATTCAAATCTGGTATGTGGTATCTATCAAGAAATTTGTCCATTTCTTTTAGATTTTCCAATTTTATAGAATACAGAATTTTGAAGCATGATGTTATGATTCTCTGTATTTATTCAGTATCTGTTGTTAGGTGCCACTTTTCAGATTTTGTTAATTAGTATATTCTATCTCTGCATTTTTGTTAGTTTGGATAATCTTGTTCAATTTCTGAAACAACCAACTCTTTGTTTCATTGATTCTTTGTATTATATTGTTCTCTTTGTTTCTACATTACTGATTTCAGCCCTCCATTTGATTACTTTGTAACTTCCTTGGGTTGGAGTTTTCCTTCTAGTACCTTCTATAGATGTGGGTTTGTGGACAGATATTGTTTAAATTTGATGAAATATCCTGTTTACTCCATCTATGGTGATTGAAAGTTTTGCTGGGTATAGTAACCTGGGCTGGCATCCATGTTCTTTTAGAGTCCACAAGATGTCTATCTGCCTAGGCCTTTCTGGCTTTTAGAGTCTCCATTGAGAAATCAGTTGTAATTCTGATAGGTCTGCCTTTATATGTTACTAGGTCTTTTCCTTTGCTGCTTTTAATATTCTCCCTTTATTCTGTATGTTTAGTGTTTTGATTATTTTGTGGCAAGGATGACTTTTTTCTGGTCCATTCTATTTGGTGTTCTATAAGCTTCTTGTACCTTCATAGGCATGTCATTGTTTAGGTTAGGAAAATTTTTCTTCTATGATTTTGCTAAATATATTCTCTGGGTTTGTGAGCTGAGTTTCTTTTCTTTCTTCCATTCCTATTATTCTTTTTTCTTTTGCTTTCTTCTTTTTTTTGTTTTTTTCAAGACAGGGTCCCTCTGTGTAGCTTTGGAGTCTGTCCTGGAACTCACTTTGTAGACCAGGGTAGCCTCAAACTCACAGAGATCCTCCTGCCTCTGCCTCCCGAGTGCTGGGATTAAAGGCATGTGCCACCACCGCCCGGCTACCATTCCTATTATTCTTAAGTTTGGTCTTTTCATAGTGTTGCAGATTTCATGGATGTTTTCTGTTAGTAATTTTTTAGATTTAACATTTTCTGTTACTGCTGAATTTATATCCTCTATTGTATCTTCAGTATCCAATATTCTCTCTTCCGTCTCTTGTATTCTGGGGTGATCTTTCATCTGTGGTTCCTGTTCCCTGACTCAGATTTTCCATTTCCAGGATTCCCTCCATTTGTGTTGACTTTATTGCTTTTGTTTCCATTTTCAGGTGTTTAACCTTTTTCTTCACCTTCTCTTCTTTCTTGACATTCTTTAAGGAACTTACTGATTTTCTCTATTTCTTGTCTTTTCTTCAGTTTCTTAAGGGATATTCCCTTTCCTTTCCTCTTTAAGGACCTCTATCATCTTCACAAAGTTGTTTTTAGTGCTATTTTCTTGTGCTGCAACTGTATTGGATTGTTCAAGTATTGCTGTTGTAGGATAGCTGGGCTCTGTTGATGCTATATTGCCTTTTCTGTTGTTAATTGTGTCCCTACACTGGCATTTACGCATCTGAATCTGGGATGAATATAAATCTATGTGTTGATTCTGCTTTTATCTTTGTTGGATGGGTGTTTTGTTCCTTGGTTTCTGTTTCCTGTCTGGTCTTCTGACCTAAGTGGCTAAGAGTTCTGGTCACTGGCAAGCCTTGCTATCCAGTAAGGTGTCTCTGCTGGGGTTTTGAGGCACTGGGTCCTTAGATCCAGCCTGGCCTCTGGTAAAGCTGAAGCCTTCTTCCACAGCTATACACCAGAATAAGGGGGTTTAGGGAGTGCAAGTCTGGGTTTTTTTACTGGGCTTTAGGAAGCATTAGTGGGTGGTGGCTGGTGTCTGACCTGAGGTCCATAGTACCAGCCTGGCCTCTGGTAAAACTGCTGGAGCTGTGGGCTTAAGTATGAAGACCAGGGTGAGGGAGTACAGTCTGGGTTTAGTGGATGGGCTTTAGGGAGTGTTAATGGGCAGTGGGCAGTATCTTACCTTGGATTTCTAGGTCTGGCTTGGCCACCCATAAAGCAACTGGGGCTGTGGGGTATAGGGATGGCCATAGGATGCACTCTGGAGATCAAGGTCTGGGGAAGGGGGCAGTTCTGTTGGGAGGCAGGTCACTCACCTGTTCTTCCTAATGGTATGGGCTGTACCTGGGCCAATGGAATCTGCTGTAGTTATAAAGAAGGGATGGCCCTAGGGGAGGATGATGGGGTAAGTGGAATTGGGTGGTAGAGTGCGTCCTGGGTGAAAAGAATCCAGGGGGTATAGGAAGTCCAGTTGGCAGGTGGGTCACTCCACCCACTTGTCAACTAGTCTCATATAAATTTTAGCAAGAGATTAAGAGTAGCCATGCAACTGCCTGCCAAACCCATTTAAGCCTGTCCAACCACCTTAGACTCTACCACCTCCCCTGGGACCCATATCTAGGCCTACTACTTTAGAAAAAGTCTTCAGCTTTACCAGAGGCCAGGCAGGATATAGGAACTCCAGGTAAGGCACTGCCCACCACCCACAAAACCTTTTAAAGCCTGCCCAACAACCCCAGACTACACACACCACCTCCCATCCTACCCACCCCTAGCTCCATATCCCAGTCTACAACATTGAAAGAAGACTTCTGCTTTATCAGAGGCCAGGCTGGATCTTGGAACCCCGGGTTTATAACTTCAGAAGAAGATTTCAGCTGTATTGAAGTTCAAGCTGTCCTAGGGACACTAGAAGCCAGAACAATCTAGGAACCCCATTCTATACCCCCCCAAGGGCTCCATATCCTGGTCTACAACATCTGAAGAAGACCCTCACATTACCAGAGGCCAAGCCAGATCTAGGGATCTTTAAACCCAAAAACCCCAGAAGGGACACCCTACTGGACCTGAAGACATGCTAGTCACTGGAACTCTTGATCATTTAGGCTGGAAGACCAGAAAGGAAAGAGAAACCACAGAACAAAACAGCCATCTAACAAAGACAAAAATAGAATTAACACCTAGGCCTATAATCATTTCAAATCCAGATGCCTAAATGCCAGTGTAAGAACAAAATTAAAACAGAAAAGGCAATGTGATATCAACAAAGTCCAGCTATCCTACAACAGCAAGACTCTAAAAACCCAACACAGCTGAAGCACAAGAAAAAGGCCTTAAAATCACTTTATGAAGATGATAAGGGTCCTTAAAGAGGAAATGAAAAAAATCTCTTAAAGAAATTGAGGAAAAGACAAAAAAATAGCAAGAAATGAATAAATCCCTAAAAGAAAGCCAGGAAAAAATGAACAAACAGATAAAAAGAAACTGTTCAAGACCTGAAAATAGAAACAGAAGCAATAAAGAAAACACAAATGGAAGTTATCCTGGAAATGGAAAACCTGAGTCAGTAAATAGGAACTACAGATGTAAGCATCACCCACAAAATACAAGAGATGGAAAAGAGAATCTCAGTGCTCTCAGTGCTGAAGATACTATTGAGGATATAGATTCAGCAGTCAAAGAAAATGTTAAATCTAAAAACACTTCTAACTCAAAATATCCAGGAAATCCAGGACACTATGAAAAGACCAAACTTAAGAATAATAGGAATAGAAGAAGGAAAAAGAAACCCAGGTCACAAACCCAGAGAATATATTTAACAAAATCATAGAAGAAAATTTTCCCAACCTAAAGAATGACATACCTATGAAGGTACAAGAAGCTTACAAAACACCAAATAGAATGGACCAGAAAAAAATGTCACCCTTTCCACATAATAATCAAAACACTAAACATACAGCATAAAGGGAGAATATTAAAAGCAGCAAAGAAAAAAGGCCAAGTAACATAGGAAGACCTATTAGAATCATAACTGACTTCTCAACAAACACCCTTAAATCCAGAAGGCCCTGGACTAATGTCTTGCAGTGTCTAAGAGATCATGAATGCCAGCCTAGACTACAGTATCCAGCAAAACTTTCAATCACCATAGATGCAGAAAACAAGACATTTTGTAACAAAATCAAATTTAAACAATATCTATTCACAAACCCAGATCTACAGAAGGTAGTAGAAGGAAAACTACAACCCCAGGAAGTTAACTACACCGACAAAAACACAGAAAATATATAGTGTCATGCCAGCAAAAACCCAAGAAGGGAAACACATAAACACACTCAAGTACACTCAGGCACAGAAACGCAGACACAGGCAACCAGCGCCCAAAACAAAGTAATAGGAATTAACAATCATTGGTTATTAATATCCCTCAATATCAGTGGATACAATTCACCAATAAAAAGAAACAGGCTAATGAATTGGATAGGAAAAACAGAATTCATCATTCTGCTGTATACATCAAACACGTCTCAACAACAAAGATAGATAGTACCTCAGAGTAAAGGCTTAGAAAAAGATTTCTGATCAAATGGACCTAAAAAGCAAGCTGATGTAGCTACCCTAATATCTAACAAAATAGACTTCTAACCAAAATTAATCAAAAGAAATGGAGAAGAGCATTTCATATACATCAAAGGAAAAATCCACCAAGATGATGTCTCAATTCTGAACATACAGGCCCCAAATATAAGAACACCCATATTTGTAAAAGAAACATTACTAAATCTTGAATCACACATAGTGCCCTACCCAATAATAGTGGGAAACTTCAATACCCTACTCTCACCAATGAAAAGTTCATCCAGACAAACTAAATAGATAAATAACAGAACTAACAGGTGCTATGACTCAAATGGACCTAACAGATATCTACAGAACATTTCACTCAAAAACAAAATAATATACCTTCTTCTCAGCACTGCATGGAGACTTTTCCAAAACTGACCATATACTCAGTTGCAAAGCAAGGCTCAACAGATACAAAAAAAATTTGAAATAGCCTCTTGTATCTTATCAGACCACCATGGATTAAAGCTGGATTTCAACAAAGTCAGAAACAACAGAAAACCTACAAACTCATGGAAACTAAACAACTCTCTTTTGAGTTACCACTGGGTCAAGAGAGAAATAGAAAGAAGTTAAAGACTTCCAAGAACTCAATGAAAATGAATGCATAACATATCCAAACTTATGGGACACAATGAAAGTGGTGCTAAGAGGAAAGTTCATAGCACAAAGTGCCTTCATGAAGAATTTGGAGAAATCTCATACTAGTTACTTAATAGCATACCTGAAAGCTCTAGAAAAAAAGCAGATATACCAAAGAGGAGTAGTTGATGGGAAATAATCAAACTGAGGGCTGAAATCAATAAAGTAGAGAAAGAGAACAATACAAAGAATCAGTGAAACAAAGAGTTGGTTCTTTGAGAAAATCAACAAAATAGGTAAAGCCTTATCTAAAACTAAATAAAAAGCAAAGAGAGAATATCCAAATCAACAAAATCAGAAATAAAAAGAGGGATATAGCAACAGATTCTGAGGAAATACAGAGAATCATTAGGTTATACTTCAAAAGCCTGTACTCCACAAAATTAGAAAATCTAAAAGAAATGGGCAATTTTTTTTAATAGATATCACTTGCCAAAGTTAAATCAAGATCAGATAAACAATTTCAATAGACCTACCACCTCTAAGAAAATAGAATTGGTCATCAAAATCTCCCAAACAAAAAAGGCCCAGGGCTAGGCAGCTTTAATGCAGAATTATACCAGACTTTCAAAGAAGAGCTAATCCAAATACTCTTCAAATTATTGCACAAAATAGAAATATAAGGAACATTGCCAAATTCTTTTTATGAGACACCAGTCACCCTGATACTCAAACCACAAAAGACTCAACTGAAAAAGAAAATTACAGACCAATTTCCCTCATGAACACTGATGGAAAAATATTCAATAAAATGCTGGCAAACTGAATCAAAGAAGACATCAAAAAGGTCATCCACCATAATCCAGTGGGCTTCATCGCAGAGATTCAGAGATGGTTCAACACACAAAAATCTGTCAATGTAATCAACATAAAAACAAACTGAAATAGAACACATGATCATCTCACTAGATGCTGAAAATCTGTTGACAACTTCTAACAATCCTTCCTTATAAAAGTCTTGGAGAAATCAGGGACACAGGAGACATACCTAAACATAATAAAAGCAATATACAATAAGCTGAAGGCCAGCATCAAATTAAATGAAGAGAAATTAAAAGCCTTTCCACTAAAATCAGAAACAAGACAAGGTTGTCCACTCTCTCCATACCTACTCAATGTAGTATTCGAAGTTCTAGCTAGAGAAAGTTCTAGCTATAAGACAACTAAAGTAAATGAAGAGATACAAATTAGAATGGAAGAAGTCAAAGTATCATTATTTGCAAATGATATACTTAAGTGACCCCCAAAACTCTACTAGAGAACTCCTACAGCTAATAAACACATTTAGTCAAGTGGCTGGACACAAGATTGACTAAAAAAAAAATCAGTAGCCCTCCTATGTACAAATGATAAATAGGCTGAGAAAGAAATCAGGAAATCAACACCCTTTATGATAGTCTCCAGTAATATAAAATATCTGGGTGTCACTCTTACAAAGCAAGTGAAAGACCTTTATGACAAGAACTTCAAATCTTTGAAGAAAAAAATTGAGGAAGATACCAGAAGATGGAAGAATCTGCCATGCTCATGGATTGGTAGGATTAACATAGTAAAAATAGCCATCTTACCAAAAGCAATCTACAGATACAATGCAATTACCATTAAAATCCTCACACAATTCTCTATAGATCTTGAAAAAAAATACTTAATGTCATATGGAAAAACAAAAACAAATCCAGGATAGCTAAAATAGATCTTTACAATAAAAGAACTTATGGAGGTATCATATCCCTGATTTCAAGCTCTAATACAGAGTTATAGTAATAAAAATCACATAGTATTGGCATAACAACAGACAAGTGGATCAATGGAATCTAATTGAAGACCTAGACAAAAATTATACAATGGAAAAAAGAAAGCACCTTCAACAAATGGTACTTTTCTAACTGGATATCGGTATGTAGAAGTCAAATAGACCCATATCTATCACCCTGCACAAAACTTAAGTCCAAGTGGATGAAAGATCTCAACATAAATTCATATAAACTGAACCTGATAAAAGGGAACATGAGAAATAATCTGAAATGTATTGCCATAGGAGACAACTTCCTGAACCAAAAAATCAATAGCACAGGCACTAAGGCTGACAACTAATAAATGGGACTCCATGAAATTGAAAAGTTTCTGTAAGGCAAATAACACCATCAATAGGAGAAAATGGCAGCCTACAGAAATGGAAAAGTTCTTGACCAACCCCACATTCAACAGAGGGCTGATTTCCAAAATATATAAAGAACTCAAGAAACTAGAAATCAATAAACCAAATAATTTAATTAAAAAAAACAGGGTACAGATCTAAACAGAGAATATTCAACAGAAGAATCTCAAATGGCCAAGAAACACTTAAGAAGATGATCAACATCTTTAACCATCAGGGAAATGGAAATCTAAACAATTTTGGGATTCCATCTTAGACCTATCAGGATGCTTAGATAAAAAAACACAAGCAACAGCTTGTGTGGGAGAAGGTTTGGAGCAAGGAGAACACTCCTCCATTGCTGGTGGGAGTGCAAACTTGTACAGCCACTTTGGAA
>CABHPH010156423.1:0-29856 GCA_902168325.1 Peromyscus nudipes
TCCTCCTCCCCTTCCCTCTTCCTTTGTTTTTGGGCTTTGAGACAGGGTCTCTATATGTAGGCCTGGCTCCCTATGTATATAGGCTGGCCTCGAGTTCACCGAGATCCTCCTGCCTCTGTCTTCCAAGAGCTCAGATTAAAGGTGTGCATCACCAAACCTGACCCCGCATGGTACTTCTGATGCAGCCCGAAATTCCTATTAGACACGTGTGTGCCTTAGTCTGCACTCCCTCCCTGTTGCTGAGCACCTCAGAAGGGGAAGGTCACAGCTTCCTGTTTAAGGACGTTAATCAAGACTGGTGTTGGGCTTTTAATTTCGTCACTACTGCATGGCTGATTGTCCCGCCTGAGATTCTCTGCAGGCCTGGTTTGGCCCTACTGCGCAGGATCCCACTAACCTGGCTGCAGGAGACCATCCTGTGCATGGTGTTGGTCTCTCCCCTCTTTGGCCTGCCAGGATCGCGGGATGTCCGCTGAGGAAAGCGGCAGGCTTGGGGTATATCTGGCTCTCCTGTATCTTCCACATCTTCTTCTTCTTTTCTCTTTCGGATGTCATCACACAGTATCTCTTGTCCTCTCTATCTGGTAACAGTTTCCTGTCCTGTGATAGCAGCTGTCTCAACCCTGTTCCTCACTTCTCTGTTTGTGCCTTTAGGCAGTGGAAGCTGATGGCGGCAGACCTTTGCGATGCTTCTCCATGTACCATGCAGGACCCTTTGGGGAGCAGGCTTCCAGAGTCATAGACACTCTGGTGAGCCTCTGCTTTGGACACACAGATACGCCGTCAGCATTTCCTCAATCTGTTTGGAGGATTTTCCTAGTCTTGTTCGGTGGTTCAGCTGACCTGAAAGCGGTGAAGATAATAATCACCCTCATGAGTTACGAGATAGGACGTGCCAAACAAACACCCACTCCAGTGTCTCTGCAAGCGCTTCGCTCAGAGCCTCACCACCCTCTCCGCCCCCTGTGAGTTTGGCAAATACTAAGGTGGAGGACCATTTCCTCTTTTGGAAAATCCTTCCTTTAGCAGAAGGCTAAAGCACTGTAGCAAAAGTCTAAATTTATTTCCCTACAGTACTTGATAACACTAACAGATATCACAGAGGTGTGTGTGTGTGTGTGTGTGTGTGTGTGTGTGTGTCCATTGACTGATTCTGGTATCTTCTTCTATCACTGTCCATTTTATTCCTCTTAAAGACAGAGCCTCCCACTGAACCCAGGGATCACTTATTTGACTAGACTAGCTGGCTAGCAAGCCCAGTCTGTCTCCACTGCTCTAGCAGAGATGCTCTGCTGTGCCCCCCCTTTTTTTTAAAAACATGGTTTTTAGGGAGCAAGCTCAGATCCCCATGCTTGCACAGCAAGAATTTTACCAACTGAACCATCTCTGTAGCCCCGACATTTTTGATACGATTCTCTTTCCATTCCTTATACTTTCTGTCTTGATTATAGGAAAAGAATTAATTAGCTACATAATCTTAGTTTCCCATCCACCCCGTCTATGGCCTGCTGGAGCACATGAAGGAACCTGATCTGTAGACCCAAAGCTGCAGGATCTCCACAACCCAGGGTAACAACAGGATACCCAGGAGGGGTCGTAGTGAGTGCCCAGCATCGACAGTGTAGTAGAAACCAAAGGACTGGAACCAGGCCGATGACACTCTGCAATGAACACTTGTAAGTAAAGATAAATGGAAAGGGGTTTATGGCATGACTCACTGTGTCACACTGCAGCTTCCATGACAAGATTTTTAATTTTTTACTTTTTCACTTTTTTCCTCTTAAATTTTGCTTTGTTTGGGGGAGGTGCAAGGGTGGAGGGCAGATGTGAAGGGAATGGGAAATGAATGGGATCAAAATACATGATGTAAAAGACATAGAATAAAAAAAAATCCTACTTTCCTTTAATATGGTAGGACTATTGAACAAATAAATAATTTAATGAATAAATGTAGCCTCTGCTTTCTTTTATAAAATATTTTATTTTAATTTTATGTGTGAATGTTTGCCTTTATGTGTGCATGTGTACCATGTGCATGCCTGGTGCCTGAAGAGGCCAGACGAGGGCAGAAGAGGGCACAGATCCCCTAGAATTAGGGTTTACAGATGGTTGTGAGCCACATATTGGTGCTGGGAACTGAACTCAGGTCCTCGGCAAGAGCAAATGCCCATAACTTCTGAGACATCTCTCCAGCCCCATGCTCCTACCCTTATAAGAGAAGCTTGCATAAAATCTCCATTCAGAAATTTGAGTCACCATTTTACATTGATCCCTTTCACTATCTGCAAGTTTGACAAATATGGAATTTTGTAACCAGGAAGCCAATGTCCATGCATAGCTAGGGTTGGAGGTAGTTTGTCTTCCCAGAGTTTCACACACATCCTCCATTTATTTTACCCAGTTGCACTCTTCCCAGGCCTTCCCTGATGCTCCAACCCTCCTCCCTTCAGTCCCTTGTGACAGATTTCAGTGCTTCTTTTTTTTTTTTTTTTTTAATTTTTCCTTTTGGTTTTTCGAGACAGGGTTTCTTTGTGTAGTTTTGGTGCCTGTCCTGGAACTCACTCTGTAGCCCAGGCTGGCCTCGAACTCACAGAGATCCACCTGACTCTGTCTCCCGAGTGCTGGGATTAAAGGTGTGCGCCACCACCACCTGGCTCCAGATTTCCATGCTTCTTAAAGAAGATGGACAAATTTTAATGTTCAAGAGCTCAAGACTTTAATTATTGTAAAAATTTCTCATAAATACTTCAAAGAATTGAGTCATAATTATAATGCACAGTGATATGCAAAGATGAATAAGCATACAGCTGATATGTTTCTATAGATGGATACATCCATTTGAATATATCTCAATGGAAACAGAATATTTTCATTCCTCTAAAATTCCTTTCAAACTTCCTGCTGTTCCTGCTACCTTAAAAACCAGCCACTGTAGATACTTCTACAATTAAAATTTTGTTTGGCCTTTTACTTTGTTTGCTTAGATTAATTTAATGTATATATGTTTGGACTTATCCATGCTATTATATTCCCTTATGAGCACTTATGAGGCTAATTCATTTATTTCATTGCATGTATTTACAACAGGTAACTAATTTCATTTTAGTAGATATATGTAAGACATGTATTATTTTCTTTTTATTTTATTGTGTTTTTTAGTTATTCTTCCCTCATACAATACATTCACAGCCTCCCCTCTATTCCTTCCTACCAGGCCCCACTTCCCCCATATCCACTGCTCTTCTGTTTCCCTTCAGAAAACAGCAGGCCTTCCAGGAATACCAACTGATACAGCCTAACAAGATGCAATGAGACTAAGCATAGACCCTCACTCGTATCAAGGCTAGACAAGGCAGACCATAGGAGGAAAATGGTCCCCACATGCAGGCAAAAAAGACAGAGACACCCCTTCTCCCATTGTTAGGAGTCCCACAAAAACCCCAAGCTAAACAACCATGGCACGTATGCAGAGGGCCTGGTACATACCTGTGTAGGCTCCGTAGTTGCCACTTCAGTCTGTGAGCCCCTATGAGTCTTGCTTAGTTGATTCTGTGGGCTGTGTGTTTTCCTGGTGTTCTCAACCCCTCTGGCTCCTACAATCCTTCCTCTCCTTCTTCTTTGGAGTTCCCTGAGCTCCACCTAATGCTTGGGTGTGGGTCACTATATCTGCTCCCATAAGCTGCTGGAGGAAGCTTCTCTAACAATTGAGTTAGGCACCAATCTATGAGTATAGCAGAATACCATTAGGAATCATTGAGGGTTTGTGTGTGTGTGTGTGTGTGTGTGTGTGTGTGTGTGTGAATTGTGTTTGGTTCTACCCTAGGACTCTAAGCAATCCAGCTTGCAGATTCCGGCCATGTAGGCAGTGTTGGGTATGGGCTCCCTCTCATGGAATGGGCCTCAGGTTAGACCAGTCATTGCTTGGCCACTCCTACAAGCTCTAAGCCACCATTGCCCCACAGCATCTTGCAGGCAGGACAGGTTGTGGGTTGTAGATTTTGTGGCTGTGTTGGTATCCCAGTCCCACCACTGGGAGCCTTGCCTAGTTACAGAAGATGGCTGGTGCAGGCTCCATATCTATGTTCCTAGGAGTCCTCATGAGTGTCAATCTCATAGGCTCCTGATAGTTTCCACTGCACTAGGTTTCCATATCACTTCCTAAGTGCCCCACCCCATTCCAGTCAACTCTCCCCATACTCTCTCTCTCTGTTTCTCACTCCCCCACCTGATTCCCTCTGTTCTCATCCCCACCCATCCCCAACCCACCCACAAAATCTATTCTATTTCCCCTTCCCAGAGAGATCCATGCATCCTCCCTAGATCTCTTCATCTAACTTCTCTGGATCTGTGGATTGTAGCACGATTATCCTTTATTTAATAGTTAATACCAACTTCTAAGTGAGTACATATCATGTTTGTATTTCTGAGTCTAGGTTGCCTTGCTCAGGATGACTTTTTTTCTGGTTCCATCCATTTGCCTGCCAATTTCATGATGCCATTTTTTCTAATAGGTGAGTAATACTCCATTCTGTCAATACACCACATTTTCTTTATCCATTCTTTGGTTACAGAGCATCTAGGTTATTTCTAGTTTCTGGCTATTATGAATAAAACTGCTATGAATATAGTTGAGCAAGTCCTTGTGGTACAATGGAGCATCTTTTCAGTATATACCTGAGTGGAATTGCTGAGTCTTGAAGTAGATTGATTCCCAATGTTCTGACAAACTGCCATATTGATTTCTGTTGTGACTGTATGAGTTTGTATTCTCACCAGCAAAGGAGGAATGTCCCCATTGCTTCACATTCTCATCAAATGAGCTGTCATTTATGTTGTTGATCATAGCCATTCTGACAGGTGTAAGATGGAATCTCAAAGTAGTCTTGAAGTGCACTTCCCTGATGGCTAAAGATGTTGAACATTTCTTTAAGTGGCTTTTTTTGAGATTTTTGTTTTTGTTTGTTTTTGAGATTCCTCTATTGAGAATTTTCTGTTTAGGTCTTGTGGTGGTTTGAATGAAAATGGTCCCATAGGTTCATAGAGAGTGACACTATCAGGAGGTGTGGCCTTGTTGGAGGAAGTGTATCACTAGGGGGTGGGCTTTGAGGTCCCAAATGCTCAAGCCAGGTCTAGTTTGACATTCATTTCCGGTTGCCTGTTGATCCTCATGTAGAACTCTCAGCTCCTTCTCCAGCACCATGCCTGCCTGCATAGTCATGCTTCCCGCACATGATGATAATGAACTAAACCTCTGAAACTGTAAGCCCGTTCTAATTAAGGGTTTTCCTTTATAAGAGTTGCCCTGGTCATGGTGTCTCTTCACAGCAATAGAAACCCTAACTAAGACAGGTCTATACCCCATTTTTTAATTGTTTGGTTTGTTGATGTCTAGTTTCTTCAGTTCTTTATATATTTTGATTATTAGCCCTCTATTGGTGTGGAGTTGGTGAAAATCTTTTCCCATTGTGTAGGCTGCTGTTTGGTCCTGTTGATGGTGTCCTTTGCCTTACAGAAGCTTTTCAGTTTCATGGGGTTCCATTTATCAATTGTCAGTCTTAGTGCCTGTGCTATCAGTGTTCTGATTATGAAATTGTCTCCTGTGCCAATGCGACCAAGGCTATTCCCTACTTTCTCTTCTTTCAGGTTCAGTGTGTATGGTTTTATGTTGAGGTCTTTGATCCATCTATATTTGAGTTTTATGAAAAATGATAAATATGGAACTATTTGTACTTTCTACATGCAGAAATCCAGTTAGATCAGCACTATTTGTTGAAGTTGTTTTCTTTTCTCTATTGTGTATTTTTGGCTTCTTTATCAAAAATCAGATGTTCATAGGTGTGTGAATCTATGTCTGGGTCTTCAATTCTATTTCATTGATCAATGTGTGTGTTTTTATGCCAATGCCACGCAGTTTTTATTACTATAGCTCTGCAGTATAGCTTGAAATCAGAGAAGGTGAGACCTCTGGAAGTTTTTTTATTGTTGGGATTGTTTTAGGTATCCTGAGTTTTTTATTTTTCCATATGAAGTTGAGTATTGTCCTTTCAAGATCTGTAAAGAATTGTGTTGGAATTTTGATGGGGATTGCATTGAATGTAGATTACTTTTGTTAGGATTGCCATTTTTACTGTGTTAATCCTACTGATTCATGAGCATGGGAGATCTTTCCTTCTTCTTATATCTTCTTCAATTTCTTTCTTCAAAGATTTGAAGTTTTGTCATACAAGTCTTTCATTTGCTTAGTTAGAGTTACCCAAAGATATTTTGTATTATTTGTGGCTATTGTGAAGGGTATTGTTTCATTGGTTTCTTTCTCAGCCAATTTGTTATTTGTGTATAGGAAGGCTACTGATTTTTTTGAGTTAATCTTGTATCCAACACTTCACTAAAGATGTTTGTTCCTAGTAGAATTTTTGGGGTTGCTTATGTATGATGTCATATCATCTGCAAACAATTATACTTTGACTTCTTTTCCAATTTGTTTCGCCTTGATCTCCTTCAGTTGTTTTATTTACTCTAGATAGAACTTCTAGTACTATATTGAACAGACATGGAAATCGTAGATAGACTTTTCTTGTTCCTGATTTTAGTGGAATTGCTTTGAGTTTCCCTCCATTTAATTTGATGTTGGATATAGGCTTGCTGTAAATTGCCTTTATTATATTTACATACGTCCCCTGTATCCCTAATATCTCCAAGACTTTAAGCATAAAGGAATTTGGGATGTTTTTCAAAGACTTTTTCAGCATCGAATGAGATGATCATGTAATTTTTTTCTTTTAGTGTGTCTATATGGTAGATTACAGTGACTGTTTTTTTTATGTTGAAACATCCTTTCTTCTCTGGGATTAAGCCCCCTCCAGCATGGTAGATGGCATTTTGATGTGTTTTTGAATTCAGTTTGCAAGTATTTTATTGAGTATTTTTGCATATATATTCATAAGAGAAATTGGTCTGTAATTCTCTTTCCTATTGAATCTTTGTGTGGTTTGGGTGTTAGGGTAACTGTGACCTCATAAAATGAATTTGGCAATGTTCCTTCTGTTTCTATTTTGTGGGTAATTTGAGGAATATTGGCATTAACTCTTCTTTAAAAGTCTGGTAGTGTCTTAGTTAGGGTTTCTATGACTGTGAAGAAACACCATGACCACAGTAACTCATAGGGTTAGCTTACAGTTTCAGAGGTTTCACCTATTATCGTCATAGTAGGAAGCATGGCAGTGTGCAGGCAGACAAGGCTTTGGTGACAACCCCTACCTTCCCCAAAGCAACAGCTTAGATAGGAAACCATCAAAGAGAACTCTTAAAAACTGTGATAAAGATGCTGATATGTAGCTTTCCACAACTGAGGGCTTTTTTTGGGGTGTGTGCGTGCGGGTAGGGGAAGGCTCAGTTTTCTTTAAGGGGCTGGGCACTGGTAGTTTGACCACGTCTCAGGGAGTATATAGGCAACCCACATTAGACTTGTGTTTTTTTTGTCTTGTGGGACAGGTTAGAGGGTGTGGACAGACCTGTGAGGAGTGGGAAATGAGTGTGATTGGGGTGTATGATGTGAAATTCCCAAATAGTCAATAAAATATTATGAAAAAAAAACCAAACACATGGTTTTGTTTTCTGAGATAAACAATCTGGAGAAATTTCTGGATCATGGGAAGAAAAATGCATAATTCTATAGAAAATACCCAATTTTAAGACACCAAGAAAAAAAAGAAAGAAAAGGAGGAAAAAAGAAGTCAAGGAAGAAACCAGAAGATGGAAAGATCTTCCATGCTTATGGATTGGAAGAATAAATAGTGAAAATGACCATACTACAAAAAATGATCTACAGATTCAAAAAAAATCTTAAAGCTTCTGTAGAAGCAGGAAAGACTAAGATAGCCAAAGCAATTCTGACCAAAAAGAATATCACCATACTGGATTTCAAGTTATATTACAGAACCATAGTAATAAAAAAGGCAAAGTACCTCACAACATAGACACAGGGATCAACAGAATGGAAGAGAGGACTCAGATATAAGGGAACATAACTACAGCCTCCTGAGGTTCTAAAAAGGTAGTTAAAATGCACATTAGAGGAAGAGAAGAAGCAAATAAAAAACATTCCTTATTTGTTAGATTATAAGGCTACTCAAGTAGGGAATGGACGACCTTATCAAGAAGGACTTTAGACCTGGGCCAAAGCAGTCAAAATTGCTGCTTCCCAAGCACTGGAAGGCTTCTTCACTCATGTGATCCTACATGACTTCCAGCCCAGCTACATCACATTGCAGCCTGTGGGGAAGAGGGGGAGATCCAGGAGTTAATAAATCAGACTTAGCTGTTTCTATTGGTCAGAGCCTAGTGACACTGCCTCATCCACCATCAATGAGACTGGAAAGTGATGTCTTTTTGGGCAGCAGATCTCAACCTGCTTTGGGACTCATATCAGGTATTCTGCATATCAGATTTTATACTATGATTTATAACAGTAGCATAACCGCAGTTATGAAGTAGCAATGAAATAATTTTGTGGTTAGGGGTCACCACAACACAGTACGAGGAACTGTATTAAAGGGTTGCAGCATTAGGAAGGTTGAGGGTCACTGTTCTTGGGGTATAAAATTCAGAGAACTACTGTCCTGATTAGCTTTAATTGTCAACTTCATGCAACCTAGAAACAGCCTGAGAGGAGAGACTCAACTGAGGCTCTCTATTGATCAAATTGGTCTGTGGGGGATTATCTTGATTGCTAATTGATGTAAGAGGGCCCAGATTACTGTGGGCAGCACCATTCCCTAGGCAGGTTGTCTTGTACTGTTAAAAAAAAGGTAGTGGAGTATAACCTGTATTGTGAGCCAGTCAGCAAGAGGCATCCTTCATGGCCTTTGTGGCACTTATTTGGCTGTGAAGTGAGTTCCTTAGTCAGAGATAATGTGATGAGAAATAGCAAGCAGACCCACCTTCAGGTTCCTGCTTGAGTTCTTGCCTTGACTTTCTTCAGTAATGAACCATAACCAGTTAGCTGAAATGAGTCCTTCTTTTCCTAGATTGCTTTTGGTTATGGTATTTGTCATAGCAACAGAATGAAACTAAGACAGCTATTATGTGACACAAAAGGCAAATGGATATTTAGAGTACTATCAGTCTCTCCAGTTCCTAATTGTCTCAGATTCAGTGATTATATGGGTATGTTCTGGGAGGGTGCTCTTCAGAAGTAAGGGCTTATTGGGCTAAGTAAGAACAGTGAGAAAGCTTCAGAGAGGACTCCAGGAGACCATAGGATGGTAATGGACACTCTCTTCATCTGATATCAGAAATATCTCTTTACTTATATTAACCTCAGATTCTTTATGTGTGAAGATGTCACAAGAGATGGTCTTTAGGGAACACTTGCTAAGTACTGAGGTGTGAAATGGATAAAACAGGAGCAGTCTAATCTTCATAGAGTGACCATTTTGGTGAAGAAGAGACTCACCCTAAAAGATGAACAAGCTGTAAAGTTCTTGAGTGGGGATGGGAGAACTTGTTTTTCTGACCTTCCTTGTTCAAGTCATCTAGATCTGTAAGATCTTGTGTATCTAAAGAGATTATGATGGATGCATTTCCCTCTGGATGACTTCCTGCACCTCCTGAGGAGGATACATTGTCTTTCTGAGAGAAATCTTGCCCATCTAGTACTCTGGGTTCTGAAGCAGTGACTCGCTTTATCAGACAGGAAGGACCCCAAGAATTCTCCTATCAGTTCCCAATTGAATTCTATGCATTTTCTCTTTTGTGTCCCACACAACTGCTTTTTTTTCCTGTTTGCCTTTGCTTGTGCTAGATTTTATTTTCTTCCAGAACATTAGTTTCTGTCTTTAGATGTTCTTTGGGAATTACTCCCCCTTGGGCATCATTTCTCTGTATTTCCCTTATCTAGATGGCCACACTAGTGGTAGGTCCAAAAGACTGATCAAAAGGGTGGCCCCTATTGATGATATGTTGCCTTCAAATTCACACTTGTGAGACCAAAAGAAAATCATTCTTTTTGTGATCCAATTGCATTTTATGCAAAACATTAATTCCTAACTCATAGTTCCTTGAGAAGTTTGTGAGAATCTCTCATGAACTCTCAAACATCTATTATTAATCACATAGGTGTGAACTATTCTCTTCCTCCACTTGGTATCTGCATGGACATATCTCTTTGCATTACAAAACCTCTCACTTTTTGTGCTTTCTTCCATAGTCTCCCCTGACAAAAAGCTTTCATCAGCAAAGAGGCCCTGTTGAAGATATTCTGGGAGACAGAATGGAATGGGATGGATGGCATAAGATTACATTGTACACTCCACGTTGCATCACTTAATAGATCTCCATAGACACTCCCATGCTTCACATACTTCCTCAGTAGCACTTAGACCTCACCCTATCTTACTACTTCCTCTTCTGTAATGCTGAGAAACTCAGCACAGGAACAATTCCTACCCTACTCTCTATGGCAAAATGCTTCTAGGTGCTGATAAACAGCCCCATCAAAGTCTTGCTACCAAAGTTCCTCAGTAGTCAACTTCAGTTACCTGAATACACATACTTCTGAACACAGAGATGCTCACAAAAAATAATTACAATAAATGAAATTTGCATTCTCACAGTGTATGTCTGTGCTGAGCCACTTTTTTATGTTTATTTTCTACTAAATTCAAGCCATTCACTACCACAACGATCCTCATTCATTCTTTTATTCTTTGAGGAAATATTGAGAAAACAATGTGCCACATGGAGCTATGCCCCAGGGGATCCAGAAAGTGTTCAGAAATCAGGTCTTCTTTTTCTTCCATGGTCTTACTCCTGTGGACCCATGGTGCTGGCTAATATCATGATGCTCCCAGAACTGAAACAGATAGGAAGCCTACAAATCTTTCTTCAACAGTGAAAATGTTGAATGAAGAAAATGAAGAAAATGAAGAAAAGCCTATACTTTGAATCACAGCAACAGAGAATTGCGGCCTTTGAACAATTTCCGGACATACCTACTTTATGGGCCTAGAACTCTTTGAATGATAGGGAGGCCAGACCCTTGGGGAAGAACCCTGTTGTCCTACCATAAAACTTTGTTGTCAGTCATTCTTCCATCTTGCCCCAAGTGACCTAGAGCCTTTTACCATGGTGATTGTGTATTGGAAAGAAGGGTACAATTGGACTTTTAGGAACCACTAGACTTGGGCTCTGAATTGTCATTGATTCTGGGAGATCCCAACAGCATTGTAGCTTTCTGGTCAAAGTAAGGATTTATGGAGGACAGGTGATCAAACAGAGTTTTATTTAGAATCTGATTCAGACTATTCAGTTGGTCCATGAAGTCATCCTGTGGCTATCTCTCCAGACTCAGAATGTGTAATTTGGATAGACACATTTAAAAGCTGGAAGGATAATACATTGGTTCCCTGGCATGTGGAAAAGGATTTTATGGTTGGGAAGGCCAAATGAAAATTATTAGGAATCCCTCCCTTGGGAGAACAGTAAACCCAAACTAGTATTGGGATGCTGGGATATTACAGAGCTTATTGCCACCACCAAGTACCCCAAAGGATGCATGTTCCCATTATATCTATACTTATCTCTACTATGTGAGATGTGCAGAAGACAGATGGCTATTGGAAAATTTTGGTTATTGTAAGCTTGCTTGCTTACTTAGTTCTATAATTCGGCGTTTGTTTTTCCCCATTTTCCCCCAATTACTCTGTGTTCTTTTTTTCTCCTTTACATTAGAAGTTTTCTAGTTTACTGAGTTGTGGATATCTATATCCAGATTCTGAATTGTCTATTTTCTAGCAAGATTTATTCTTTCCCAAGTGCTTACAGTTGTGTGAAGTTTCCTCCTGTGCGTAATTTCTTTTCTGCAATGGTGGCTCGCTCACGAATGGCTTTGGTTTATGCTTGCTTTCAAAGGTCTTTGCCTATCATTGAGTTCTGGGGACCACACTGCCGAATGCAGTGATCTTGGCTGACAGCTGTTTTCTCTCGGCACTTGAAATGTGTGTTCTGGACTCGTTCCTTTTTGTTGGGGTGATAAAATACCAGGAAAAAGCAACCGTGGAAGGAAGCATTCATTTTGGCCTATGGTTCCAGAGGGAGAGTCCACAGAGGTGGGGAGACATGACAGCAGGTGACTGGAGCAGGAAGCTGAACAACCAAGTTTCAGCTACCTGCAGAGAGCATAGAGAGTGGACTGAGAGAAGGATAAGGCTCTAAACTCTCAAGTCCTGCTACAGTGTTGGACTTCCTCCAGCAAGCTGTTGTCACCCAGAGGTTCCATTGCCTCCCAAACAGCACCTCCAGCTGAGGATCGAGTGCTCAATACCTGAGCCTATGGGGAGATTTCTCATTCAAGCCACCACAGCATTCTGTTCTCTTCTGGATTTCAGGTCAAGAAGTCCACTATCATCTTGGTGTGTTTTCCTTTGTAGGTGACTTGATACCTCTTTCCTAAATCCAGTAAGACAACAGTTAAAAAGTCAAACAAAAGCATTCCTATTGAGTGAAAAAAAAAGTCATAATGTTGGGTGAAGATCTCAGTAACAGGGGTGGGCCACCTCCCCATGAGTTATTGGTCAGAGAAGCACCCAAACAGATACAGGCTACTGCCACTCAAGGGCTAGTACTATGTTGTGACACCTTTCTATAAATGTGGGCAAGATAGCTGAAGGCCCACCACCATCCTTTCTAAGAAAAACCAAGGATATAAAACAAAAATCATTAGCAAAGTCCAGTACAATATAAAATTATCTCATCCCTTCTTCAGTCAAAAGATCAATGTTGAGTATAAGAGCATGGGTGGGAAACACTACTCCATCTAGCCCTACTGAATCCACAGACATTTTCCTTGAGCTGGTCTGCCTCCTCATCCTCATGAGCTGCTCTTACCAGAATGATGATCTGCATATCCCTAGTTCTAATGGTTTTGTCTGAGCTAGTTTGCACGACTTGGTGTGGATCAGGTCTAAGGGAAGCGTTCTAGCCTGCCATGCCTGCCACTAGAGCCAGGGCCTTGATTTTGAGAGGCTCTGGGCCAGCATCACTGCCCTTGCCTTTTTATTAACCACATCTAGCTGCTGAAAGGGACCTGGGCTGGGTGAAAAAATTCCATCTCCAGGATACTTTATACCACGTACTATGGGGTGGAGAGGGGGTAAACGCCCATTCCTAGTTTAAGTGTAATCTTTTTCATATATTTTTAAATGAACCTATGTTGAGTCATCATTTGTGTCTTTTGTGAACTGTGGTTCAGGATTTAAAGCTTCCAGGAGGTTCACTAGCACAACATGTGGTTTTCTGTTAATATTCCTCAGGAATTCTCGCTCAGTTCAAATCTTGCCACACTTGACTTTGAATATTCAAGACACACTATTTTGTCTATTCCCCCCTTTTTTTTATCCCATATCCACTCATTGCTGTTCATCGACCCTAGTGCTCTTGGGGGTTGCTAGGAACTAAGGTAAACTCTGCTCCAGTACCCACTGAAGCCCAAGTATTTTGCACATTAATAGGCAACCAATAAATCTGTGATTTGATATGTGGTTTTAGGTCACAGTTTATGGCCCTAATTTCTGGAAGCCTGGAGGATGAGGGGCTTTGGTCGTTCCCACCCAGGGTGTCTTCCACAGCAGAGAGTACAATGGAGACTGTCTTTATCTTCATATATTCTACTACCGTCAACTTTTTGATGAGCCACTGGTTTGGATTGTTCATGTTCACCAAAGCCTCTCCAACCTGGTAAAATCACTCCACTGTAGGACTCAACAAAGCCACTAAAGCCCCATGCCAGTTTCAACTTCTTTCTTAACCATTCCTCTTGTATACACAGGGCATCAAACACCACCTCTCTGATTCTCAGTTTCTTTAGTAATGCCTGATCTTCCTCCATTGTCTCCCCTTGATATTCATGAGAACCTCAGCTGTTATAATCAAGTGTCCCTAATGCTTGTATGAGCCAGCCCTACAGGGACTGCTTTCTCTCAGATAATCTCAGGTTGTACAGACATTTTCTTATGGAAATATGGGTAGTTATTCAGTTTTGCAGCCTCCACAGCACTCAGATTGATCCAATCCACCCCCCTCCCATGTCCACAGTCTCATAAATAGGTTGTGAGAGGCTCCTTAAGTGGTTGAGTTAAAGTCCTTCCCAACACAAGCAGTACACGTGCCAAGGATTATCTGGCTACCACAGTTTGCTCTAAATCTTGAACCATTCTTAGGGTGTATCCATACTCATCTGGGGAGTCCTACTCATGAAGAGGCATGCCACTCTATACCACAAAGAAGACTAGCACCCTGAACTTTTCCCACAGACAACTTTACCTCAAAACGGTTCACCTAAGTTATACATCTCACATCCAAGGCTCATGAAGCCACCAAAAAAAGCAAGAATGCACACCACCACACAGCACATAGGTAACCATGCATTGATTCTTTTTGCAGACCTCCTCAGATGGCTCTGCTTCTGTTGCATGTCTCAGCAGTCATCACAGGGGTGTGTAACTGCTACTTCCAAACTCATCTTTGTTTTTGTCAGTCCCTGCTAGGGTTACAGATTTGTGATTTTTCCTCATAATAATATCTATTATTAAATAATTATAACATTAATATATAACATTAATAAATATCTATTTGTTACAGGTCAGAAACTTGATAACAGACAAAACTAACAAGTCTACTGAATTTCATCTTGGCAAACCAAATATTTTGATATGGTAAATTATGAAAGTCTGGGGGTGAGGGATTCCTAGTAGAGCACAGATGAGGGGTTGCTTATAGAAGCATGGGTGACTCAAGGGCAGCTGCATCACCAAAAGCTGCTCCAGTATGGATGACAACTGATGAAAACTACTTTAGACTCTCTGAAAGACCCAACAGCAGCTGGGCACGTTAATTTGGAATCTTCTCCAGGCAGCCTCAGCAGGTCAGAGAACCTCAGGAGCCTCCTTCCTTCCTCTAGGAGGGACTGCTTCAGTTAGCAGGAACTTGCTTCACAGCAGCAGCTCAGAGCTGCCTGGAAGCAGGAGGCCATATACTTAACCCTGAAATGAACTTCTGTTTTCTGAGTGAGGACAGCCCTATAGAAGATGCGGTCTTATCTGGTGTTCTCAGGCACCACAGAAGCCCATGTGCTGTCTTGTTGTAGGAAAGAGCTTCTTACTCAAACAAGACAACAACATGATGTCTCATGGAGGAATAGGCCCTTTAATTCAGTGATAGTGCACCCCATGTGCTCATGACATGGTTTCTTTTTTATCTCCTTCCTCCTCCAGTCTCTACATCTGCCTCTTTTCTCCTCCTGTAAAGCTGTGGCTATTCTTCACCTCCAGCTAGCAAGCTCAAATAAATTGCTCCATTTCCTTCAGCCACACCTGTGACAATTGTCCACAGTTAAACTTATCATGCCTGACTTTCTGGTCCTGGTTTTAGGAAGAAATGAGGTTAGTGAAGCCCACTTCCCAAACTGTTGTCATATCCTTAGGCTTCACTGATTTTCTTGTCATTCACAGCTATTTCCCATGATGTGCCTCATTTGTGTAGTCACCTCCAGAAAGAGAAGGCAGGAAATAGAAGGGTAACTGAGGTATCTTCAATGCAGACTCTTTACTAAGATGTAGGGAGGGCTGAGATAAACATGTAGCATATTTTAGTGGAGAAGCATTACTATTACTGGAACCGAAGGAATGGAGAGAAGTTATAAGAATTCAGGATTGGCTGTAGTAGCCATGGTTGTAGGAAAGGACCACTGGCAAGGTAGTATTACTTTGCTCTGGCAGACTACCTGTGCACTGTCAATTCACAGTCTAACAGACAGACAGACAGACAGACAGACAGACACAAACACACACACACACACACACACACACACAGAGAGAGAGAGAGAGAGAGAGAGAATGACAGAGAATTAAAAGCAAACAAAATAATAAGCACACCATCAAGTTGCTTTCCTCCTGACTACTGTCAATATATGGCTTTACCTATATGCAAAGAGAAATCAGCCCAAATGAGAAGCCATTGATGAGACACAGTGATGTCTTTTCCTAAAACGAAGAAGACTATGAATAGGACACCTAAGATACTGGTAGAGCAGCCTGACTCCATCTTAAGGATGGAGGCCATTTTTTTGGGGGGGGGGAAGGATTTATTTGGCTTATACTTCCATATCATGGTTCATTACCAAAGGCAGTCAGGACAGGAACTCAGACAGGGCAGGAACCTGGAGGCAGGAGATGATGCAGAGGTCATTGAAGAGTACTGCTTACTGGCTCACTCATCATGGCTTGTTTAGACTGACTTCTTGTAGAATCCAGGACTACCAGTCCAGGGATGGTACCACCCACAGTGGGCTGGGTCCTCCCCCATCAATTGAAAATTAAGAAAATGCCCTACATCCAGATGTTATGGAGCCATTTTCTCAACTGAGTTCCGTGCTTTCAGATGACTCTAGAGTGGGTCAAGCTGACATAAAACTAGCCAACAGAGTTGTACAGAAAGGGACGCCAGCACAGAGAATAAGCAAAAAGGCTGATTAGGCATGCAACAGTTTTTTCCTTATTTTTTCCAATACATCCTGACCTCAGTTTCCCCTCCTTCTACTCCTCCCAGTCTCTTGCCTCCTCTCTCCCAGATCCGCTCTTCCTTAGAAAAGAGCAGGCCTCCCAGGAATATTAACCAAACACTGCATAACAAGATGCAATAAGACTAGGCACAAACGCTCAAGGCTGAGCAAGGCAACCCAATAAGAGGAAATGGGTCTCATGAACAGGTAAAAGAGTCAGAGACTGTAGTGGGTAGCCATTCCAGCTTTGATCTGGAAGTTCCAACCCCCATTGAGGCTTCGGTAACTGTCACGCCTACAAGGCGGGGCCAAGAGAGGACCCTGAAGACCCGAGATCTGGATAGGTCACCTCTCTCTGTTCCTGGACCTTGGACGGTGGAGGTTGACCAAGCAGAGCTCCAGAGAACACCGCTGGACTGCAATACACCTTCCCCAGACCCTGCGGCCTACCTATCCCTTCATTTGTAAGTTACACCACTAATAAACTTTCCTTTTAACTATGTGGAGTAGCCTTAATAATTTCACCAATAAGAGACTCCCCCTTTCCTGCTGTTAGGAGTCCCACAAGAACACCGAGCTAGCAACCATAACATATATGCAGAAGACCTAGCTTAGACTCATGCAGGCTTTGTGATTGCCTCTTCAGTCTCTATGAGTCCCTATAAGATCTGCTGAGCTGATTCTGTGGGTCATCTTCTCCTGGTGTTCTTGACCCCTCTGGCTCTTATAACTCTTCTATCCCCTCTTCTATGGGATTCACTGAATTCCAAGCAGAGAGGCCTGATGGAGGTCTCCAGTTTAGGCTCTCTTTCCACCTAATGTTTGGCTCTGGGTCTCTGCATCTGTTCCCATCAGCTGCTGGCAGAGGCCTCTCTGATGACAGTTGAGCTAGGCACTGATCTATGAGAATAGCGAAGTATCATTAGGAATCATTTTGTTCATTTTCTCCCTTCTATCCTAGGTCTCTGGACTATCCAGCCTCAAGTTCCTGGCCATCCAGGCAGTGACAGGCGTGGGCTCCCTCTTTTAGCGTAGGTCTCAAATGAGAGCAGTCATTTGTTGGCCACTCCCACAAGTTCTGTGCCTCCATTGCTCCAGCACATCTTGCAGCAGGATAGATTGAAGGTTCAAAGGTGTTTTGGCTGGGTTGGTGTCTTAGTCCCACCACTGGAAGCCTTGCCTGGTCACAGGTGATGGCCAGTTCAGGTTGTTTCTTCCACTGCTAGGAATCCTCACTAGGGTGACCCTTGGAGATTCCTGGGAGTTTCTACTGCACTGGGTTTCCACATGGCCCCTCAAATGCCCTCTAATTCCAGTCATCTCTTCCTCCACCCTCTTCCAACTGATCTCCCTTATTCCCATCTCCCTGCCCCCACCCCCATCCACCCACAAAATCCATTCTATTTTCCTTTCCCAGGGAGATCCATGCTATAGAAGCCATTTTGTTAAAAGGTCAGAATAAGTTCTGTTTGCTGCAAAATTCAAGCTTGACCATTGTTTTAACCTGTTCTGGAATTTGATATGCTCCCTACCCAGTAGAGTTTAACATACACCTTGAATGTACACTAATAAGATACAATGTTCTACCAAATAATTTTGAAATGTGCAGCCAAATTCCTATGTAACCAAAATTCTGCTGGAAATCCATCAACCCTTGAAAACCCCATATTCTTGTATTTTTTTTGAACTCTATAAACCCAAATTTCTTCTGTGTTCAATGCTGTGTTTTCAAACCTGACTGCAGGGGATGCTGTGAGTGTGTTGCTCTGATTGATTGATAAATAAAATGCTGATTGGCCAGTAGCCAGGCAGGAAGTGTAGTGTAGGCAGGACAAGAAGAGAGGAGAATTCTGCGAACAGGAAGGCTGAGTGAGGAGATGCTGCCAGCAGCCGCCATGAGGAGCAGGATGTAAAGTACCAGTAAGCCACAAGCAATGTGGCAAGGTATAGATTAATAGAAATGGGATAATTTGAGATATAAGAACTAGATAGCAAGAAGCCTGAGCTATACGGTCATACGGTTTATAAATAATATAAGTCTCTGTGTGTTTGTATGGGTCTGAGCAGCTGCAGGACTGGCAGGTGAGAAAGATTTGTCCTGACCATGAGCCAGGCAGGACCAGGAAAACATCAGCTACAACTGACTTCAGGGAGACAGCTCTGTCTGACAGAAAATAAAGCTTGCTTGATTTGCCCAAAGAATTTGGGTAATGTTATTTTTTCTTTCTTATTCAGTGGTATTAACTTATTAGTATTAGTGGCATTAACTTGCTAGCAGTATTAATTAATTAGTATTAATGATACTAATGGAAAATTTGTGTCTTTGTGTCTTCCTGGAGCATCCACACAGTTTGTGTTTCCAAGAACTTTCTCTATCTCAGTGCGACAAACTGTTTTTTAACTATTATTTTCTATCAGTTTGATTGCATCCTATGTAGTGTCATTTTTGTGCAAATCTTATTGTTACCATAGCTACCATGAGAACGGAAGGAAGTGAACAAAATGGGAGTGCATAGGTATTTGTATTTTAAAAACTTATGGGGTTTGGTTCTATATACAGGAATAGTGACTTAAATAGAAGGGAAAGTTTGTTAGGTCTTAATGCACTTGGGGAGGACTTCTCACAACATCTTGGTCTTACCTGACTCTGGAATGCATCAGCATTTTGGACTGAGGGAAGATGAATCTGTGATCCTCATACAGTTACCAGGACTCAGGTGATACTTGCAAGAACCTCTATCCACTTCCTATTTGTAAGCATCAAGACACAAGCTGTCATCTATTATCAAGAGATGCTGAGAACTATGGTCATTTTGCAGAGCTTAAACTCTAAGAAGCACTGTGTTGCAGAAGACAGATGGTGAGGGGAAACTGGGATTGTCTATAAGCCTCTGGTTGACAGTTACCTTCTACATGCATGTGAAGGTTTTTCTCAGGAAGACCACCAGGTAATGTTTCTCATAGCCGTGTAATGGGTTAATTTATAACACGGATCCAGGTGATTGAAGCTGTTATTGAACCTGCTCTGGACATTGTGATGTCAGTAACATCATTGTATGCTGAACTGCAGATTCTCTAATGCACATGTGCTGGAGGCTGTGGTTATAACCGCAAATACCAGACAAGTCTATACTTCATAGGGGTTTGAGTTTAATGAAGGACCAAGAAAAAACACATTCATAAAGAGAAATGCAAAGTGTGTTCACTGAAGACAATAAAAAGACAAAGCTGACCTGAGAGATTAAGAGACCTTGTGGTTTTCCTACAACTCATTAACCAGCCACAATGTGGGATTGGAGGAGCATGTGACTGAAGCTTCAGCCTGACTCTCATCACTAATAGAGAATGCAACTTCTTTCCATTCAGATTCTTCCAGCCCAGGTGAGTCCTCAGCTGTGGATGATTGACAGCTGTCCTTTCCTTCCTTCCTTCCTTCCTTCCTTCCTTCCTTCCTTCCTTCCTTCCTTCCTTCCTTCCTTCCTTCCTTCTTTCCTTTCTTCCTTTCTTCCTTCCTTCCTTCCTTTCTTTCTTAATTTTTTTATTAAGATTTTTTTATTCATTTTACATACTAACCACAGATCCCCCTCTCTTCCCTTCTCCCGCCTCCAGCCTTCCCCCCAAACCCAACTCCCACCCTGTTCCCTCCTCCAACAATGTAAGGCCTCCCAAGGGGAGTCAGCAGAGCCTGGTACATTCAGTTGAGGCAGGTCCAAGCCCCTCCCCCTGCACCAAGGCTGTGCAAGGTGTCCCACCATAGGAAGTGGGCTCCAAAAAGCCAATAACTGTCTTTTCTGAAACAAGAAAGAGCTCATGTATTCAGCTGCCTACATTAGTTGGCCTTATTTGCATTTCCTTTTCTTATTTGATTGCCTCCTCTTCCTTCATTTCAGAAATTTGTTGAACTCTATCATGTCTGATAGTCCTTTGTAGATTTGACTTGGTCCTATCTTGTTGGTGTTTCTCCTTCCATGTGTGATTGGCCACTGACCCTGGAAATGGATCTGCAGGACTAATTAAGGAAATGGATCTGCAGGACTCTGACACAGCCCCATAGATACAAGTTTATATCCTTGGAATATGTTTTCAACTCCTCTGTGCACATAGGGAAATGGGAGGGTCAAGCTGGAACAGGGACAGAATGGGAGGGCAGGGAGCAAGATACCATGATAGATGAGGACATCATGGGAATAGGAAGAGGCAGGGTGCTGGGGAGGCTCTCGGGAATCCACAAGGTTGACCCCACTTTGGTCTGCTGGCAGTGGTCCAGAGGGTACCTGGACTGGTCTTCTCTGGTGATCAGCCTAACAAATAACCTAACTGTCATCATAGAGCCTTTGTCCAGTGACTGATGGAGGCAGATGCAGAGATCCACAGCCAGGCACCAGGCTGAGCTCCAGGAATCCAATTGATGAGACAAAGGAGAGATACTGCAGGCTAGGGACGTCGAGATCATGATGGGAGGATGTGCAGAGATGACCGGCCACGCTAGTGGAAGCACGTGAACTGTGGACTGGTAGCTGTGGAGCCCCCATGGGACTGGACTAGGCCCTCTGGATATGGAAGATGGTTGTTTGGCTTGAACTGTTTGGGGGGCACCCAGGCAGGGGGATCGGGATCTGTCCCTGGTCTATGGGCAGGCTTCTGGAACCTGGTGCCTGTAGTGTGACACCTTGCACAGCCTTGGTACAGTGGGAAGGGGCCTGGACCTGCCTAGGCCCAGTGTATTGGGCTCTGCTGACTCCCCATGGGAGACCTCGATTTGGGGGATGTGGGGATGTGGGGTGGCTTGGGAAAGAGGACTGGGGGGTGGGAGGAGGGAGGAGGGGGTTCTGTGGATAGTATGTGGGGTGAGTAGAAAATTTCTTAATAAAGAAAAATGAAAGAAAAAAAAACAAAAAATCAACTCCTCTGTGCTTCTTTCTACTTACCAGTAAAATGAGAATATTAACATTAATTACCTTAATGGGCCCTGAAAGAACTCAGTCAGCTTCTAATGTACACACTTAGTGACTCATTACTCTTTCCCAGACTGAAATTCACAATCTGTCTTATTATCTACAGTTGTGCTCAGCATATGAAGTCCATTTTCTGTTTCTACTCACTTCTGTGATGAAGTATCTTCTCCAATATTTAAATTGGGATCAAAATCCCACTCTGTTCATCTGGATGGGTGGAGAAATAGGTCATTTTATAATAAGAGCATAGAGAAAATCACTTAACAATTACCCCCAACATTGCCTTGCCTTACCTTCCTTGATCAGCTGCATTGCCTTCCCCACATTTGCTTTAAACAGTACCAGAAACACAGTTTATCACCGAACACATTCATCCAATACTACCTTAGATTCTCAGCAGTAAATGGCCACTGCACCTACCTGTTTGGGAGACATGTCCATGAACAATATTAGTCATATTGGCAAGCACAAGGAATGCTTCACAACTAACTAGAACTTTCTGCTGATAGAATTATAAAGAGTGATTTCTTATCTAGCTGTGAACTCTGTGAATAACAATCCCAAACTGCCAGGTAACATGTACCTGTTGGTGCAACAACAGTGGTATGGCTGTTATGAGAGTAACCAACTGCTCTCTGGTTAGATTTGAGGCCTGCTCCACAGGAACAAATGCATACATAGTACTGTAAATTCAGTCAAGAACCTGTGATTGATAAGGTCTTATGCCCTAGGCTGGAACCTACTAGTGTTTCTTATCTCTTTTGACATAGTATCCAAATACCTTCAAATACGGATGTGTACAAATTGTGTGTGGGTGTGGGTGTGTGTTAAATTAGGGTCATCTGGGATAGAGGCTACTCCCAGTCTTAATCTGAGAAATCTCTTTTTGCAGTGCATGCAAGGGAATTCAGAGACCCATGGCTGCACAAGGTATTCAGAATAAAGGATGGTGAAGGGCTCAGTCCTAAACAAGGCATTTATACCATTGCCCTTAAGGCTCAGGAAATGTTACCAAAGAGGGGGCTGAAATAGTGTAAGAGCAGAAGATAGAGAAGGGTTGTGAAATGCTGTCTTCTAAGCATGACATGGTTGAAGCAATCATTAACTCATAGCTGTTTTGTCTCCTGGTACTGGGCCTACATGAGTTAGACCCATAGGACAGTGAACTATGGATAGAGAAGGGGCTCAGAGGGCCCAGTCATGCGCTGCTGAACTATTGGCAGATATCAGATTCTGTATCAAGAAGGGAAAGCATTGTATTCCATTGGACAGTGATGGGCAGTTCCCAAACTGGCCACACAGATGACCCTAATTTAATACACACCCACACCCACACACAACACAGAGAGAGAGTTATGAATATGCAAAAGATAGTTGTTATAAGAAGTGGGGTTGGCAAGGGTGGGAGGGAAAGAAGAGAGGGTGGGAGAGGAGAGTAACCAGAGGTGTTATGAATATGTATGAACTTGTCAAAGAACTAAATTTTTTAACTAAATATTTGTGATATTGGCTAAAATTTTCAACTACAATGTTTTTTATTACTTCTTCTTTCCTTCCATTTTCCTTCCTGCCTTTATCTTCTTCCTTTCTTCCATTATTCATTGATCCTATATTTCATGATTATTCGCTATAGCCTTCACAATGGAAATAGATTCCTGAAATGCACAATATGTATGAAGGTCTTCTTGCCCCCATTGTCACTTTGTAGTTAGGAAGTATGGCCATCTTCACATCTGTCTTTGCAAGAGATGACATTACCTTCATGAATCTCCATCATGACATCTTTCTATCTTTTGGATGTACCTTTCCAGTTCCTGGGAGTGGCCATGCATCATGACTTGAGAGTTCCTCTTTCCTAACCCTGTTCCATGATAGAAGCATTAATGGGCCCTAAGTCTTACCACTGCCTCATAGAGCCTGCTCAGACCATTTTCCTGCTTTCAGGTCATAATATGACTTAGGACATGGGTTAGAGTGTTGGGACTACAAATATTCCAATGTCATTAGAGGACTTTTGTCAAAATATTGAGAGACCAAGATAAGGAGACTGTGGTTATGGGCTTCCCTAACCTGAATGCCTTGGTGAGGCTGGCAGGAAATGTTCTTGGCTCCTGGGATTCTGTATAGGTAAGGATATCTTCTTTGTCTAACAATGTCAAACTGTTCTGGGCTGACTTCTACATCCTCTGGTGTCATGATGTAAATTCACTATCACCATGTGTACTATACTGTTTTCATCCCTACACTACATGCCTGAGCATGCTCAGTGTTGTTACCTCTGAGCATTGCCTGTCTGTCTTGTAATCCATCTAGGATGACTAGTTCTATCCAAAATACTGGCCAGCTAGTATTTGCCCTGCTCTAGAGTCTGTCTGCTGCTTAGTAGCCTGTAAAAGCCTGATGAGGCCACCTACTTAAAACAGTTGCCAATGAATTACATCTGTCAAATTATTTCATCACAGCCCTGTGGCTGTTATTTTATTGTTGGTTCTGTCTAGGCTTTGCCTGCCTCTGCTGGTCAGGACCTTTGAGGTTCCAGGCAGATATGCATAACAAGATTTTATGTTTTGATCTGTTTTCCTTTTTCCTCTCTTCTCTTTCTGGTGGCTTGATTTTTGTTGAAGATTTATCTTTTCTGCTGTCTTTTTGGTTTTGTTCATTTCCACCTATGCAGAAGCAGGCTTAGCTAGCACTCTTGCAGATAATATCTTGAGTTCTTTCTTCATGGCCCCACTGCTGAGTGCTGAGTTGACCTTCTTCTTTGGCATCTTAGCAGTAAGGAGGTTGTTCCAGGAAACTGTAGACCACACATTCCATAGATCCTTCCTTAGGTTGGGCATCTGACAGAAGCAACTGTTTTAGTTTCAAAACCGAGACTCCTGCCTAAAGTCACTGTTTTGCAAATCCATCTAATCTGGTCGTTAACTTTATGTCTGTTGCTTAGTCATGGTCTGGTTTTGCAAACATAAAGATAAGTCTGATATCCAGATAATGTTACAGCACTGGCTCACATTGCTTGGCAATGCTGGCCTTCTGGTTGCAAGAAGCACTAACAGGAAAGCAGAGCCATAGGGATTGGCATGGCCAGAGGATGAGAGCTAGGAGCCAGGCCAAATACTGAGAACAGTCTTGAGAAGAGCATGACTCAAAGGAGTGACACGCATATACCTAGATCCAATGTAGGAAACCACAGGTCTTTCATCCCCTCTTGATTGTCCTTCCTCAAGCACCAGTCTCTCTGCAGTTTCTGAACTACAGATGTGTTTCATATTGACAGGTGACTCGGGGGACTCTTCTCTTTGCCACAGACCAGCTTATGACCTCACATAAGAAGAATGGAGGAAAGGTAAGATGCTTTTTTAGATATTCTTCTCAAAGCTATTATTTTTCTTTCTTAGTCTGTGACCATTGAGGTGGAGAATCCAAGGAGCCTCACACAGTTTTTGCAGAAACAGGAGTCATGAAGGTCCTCCATGTCAGCTCTGTGGGCTGGCAGACTGCAGTGTGGGAGGTTTAAAGCCAGTGAGCCAAAGCAGTGCCCTCTCTTTATACTTTCTCCCCTTCTTCTCTCACCCCAACTATTCACACATGCTGCTATTGTGAGCTTTCTGCCATTTTCCCTGACATGGCAAGCAAATGGGCACAGGCACTGTCTCTAAAAGCACATTTCTGTCAGTACCTGAGTCACTGTGTTTCCTGCATTGGAAAGTTTCCATCTTTTGTGTATTTCTGTCTCAGTAGGAAGCAGATGGTCTAAAAATAAGCAACTAACCCAATTAAGTATAATTTATCAACAATGTACATATTTAGGGAAAGATACATGAGATATTGAACCCATCTCCTACCCCCTAAAAATAACATGGAATGTGGAGTTTTATCAACTGTCGTAAAGTAGAAGTCATCTGAACCCAGAGCTGGCTGTTACTGTGATTGAAAAAGTACCCATGCTCTGCCCCAGGCATTCAATACTGATTCATTTTGTTCTTTGATCTTTTTATGTATGCACACTATTTACTCTGCTTACTCTCCCCAACTCTTTCAACTATTCCTCCCATCTCTATCAATCTCCCTCTCTACCAGTTCCTTTTTAAGACCATGATTTTTAGTTTTGTTTTGAAACATCTATTATATATGCCAATTTGGTTATTTGAACTACCTATTGAGACCTGGTTTACTTACTAGTGGGTACGTGATTGAAGGCAATGATTTCTTCTCTCCTTGAATCAGCTGTAAGTCAATTATTCAGTTGGGAGCAATAGCCCTTCCAGAATCTGTCCTTCATCCATGCCTGGCTGTTGATTGGAATATTTTTGTGTAGAATCTGTATGTGTATTCCCAACTGCTCTGAGTCTGTGACTGTAATGACCATGTCTTGTCAAGGAGATGTCATTTTGAAACTCTTCTTTTTCCTGCCGTTACATTCTTTCCACTCTTCCTTCTGCAGTGTTACCTGAGCCTCAGGGAAAATGGGATAAATGACTTTCTTAGGGGGAAACTCTCAACATTTACCCAGTCTCAGTACCTTGTCTGGTAATGATTTTCTTCTTTTATGACCATTGACTTGAAAGAGAAGCTTCTCTCATTAAGGCTCAATGTAATGTCCACAACTAGTATTAAAATAAATATTCAGAGAGCAGTGCTGTGCTGTCAATTTAGTTCAACAACTGAATTCAGTTTCACCACAGGGCATATGATCTCCCTAATCTTGTGTGTTTGATCTGATTTCCAGCATAAAGCAAGTATTCCTTCATATGTAGTGGGCTTCATATCCAACCAGAAAGCAGTTAGTTCCCCCGTAACGATACTGCCACTATTGCACAAGTGTGCATTTCTTACCTGTAAGGTTGCTCTCATAGACTGCAGGATTCATAGCTGGGTAAGACTATGGATGTGGTTTGTCCCTCAGGATCCTGCATAGCACCTTCTGGGATTACAAAAGCTAGCCCTAGTAGGGAGGATTCTTCCACCTTGGTACACTCAAGATGTGGGGTGTTTTCAGCAATAGGGTCTGAACATGTAGTTATGATGAAAAAGCAGAAGGAATGACAAGAATCTGTATTGTTTTGGGGGCCCTGGGGACTCCTTGACCAATAACTCATAAAGAGTTATATCATGTCTGGCAGGTAATTTTTTAACACCCCATGGCTCCTCAAAGCAGCTTCCCCCAGGTACATAATGTAGCTCTGCTGCAACTCGCTTTTTCAAAAATAATGTTTTAAAGTTTAGTAATAATGTATTAGATTTCTCTATACTCTTAATTTTGATTAACCCTCTTTTTCTGTTCTTATTTCCATATTCCTCCATCACCCCCTCCTCCTTTCTACCTTCATATCCCTTTTTATACTTTCATATTTCCTTCATTTCAATATTTTGCCTCTATTAAGGCATATTCCTCCCAAAGACCTCTCTCTAATGTCTTGCCTCCCACAAATAATTCACGTAGATCACACAAAATTAGAGATTTTAAACTAGAATCCACAAATGGAGCAGAACATATGGGATTTGCCTCTTTGTTGTTCCTGGGTTTCCTCCCTCAATATATTTTTTTCCAGTTCCAGCCATTGACATGACAATTTCACAATATAATTTTCCTTCACAACTGAATTAGTCCCACTGTATATACGTACAACATTTTACTGTCCACCCATCAGTTGATGGACATCTAGGCTGATTCCCTATTCTAGTTATTGTGAACAGAATGGCAGCAATTAACATGGATAATAGAGGATTCTTTTTAGTAGCACATAAAGTCTTTAGCGTACACGGCAAGGCATGGTATAGTCAGGTGCTCTCTTAGTTAAAACTACTATTGCTGTGATGAAACACCATGATCAAAGCAACTTGGGGAAGAAAGGGTTTATTCATCTTATACTTCCACAGCACAGGTCATTATCAAAGGAAGTCAAGACAGGAACTCAAATAGGGCAGGGACCTGGAGGCAGGAGCTGATGCAGAGACCACAGAGGAGGACTGCTGACTGGATTGCTCTTTATGGCTTGCTCAATCTGCTTTGTTATAGAATCCAGAACTATCAGCCCAAAGATGGTACCACTCATAATGGGTTGGGCCCTTCCCATCAATCACTAATTGAGAAAATGCCCCACAGGCTTGTATACAGCCTGATCTTATGGAGGAATTTTCTCAGTAGAGGCTCCCTCCCCTCTGATGACACTAGCTTGTGTCAAGTTGATATAAAGCTAGCCAGTATACTTACTATAACAGTTGTGTCTCATTTTCTGAGGAATCACCACACTGTTTTCTATAGTAATAGTATCAGTTTGCATTCTCACAATGAACAGTAAATAAGTGTTCCTCTTTCCCAATATCTTTACAGCATTTCTTGTTCTTTGGCTTTTTGATGATAATCATTCTCCTTGGGATAAGATGGAATCTTTTTTTTTTTGATGAAGAAAGGTAATGTTTATCCTGTTGCTAGAACACAAGGTTGTGGTTGCCACTCAGGATGTACATGGGGCTCACAATAGGGCAATAGGAGATGCTTCTGAGTTACAGATAATAATATATTTTTTGACCCGGGATGCAACCACATGTGTGGGTTCATGTTGTACAAATTCACTGGATGTTACATTTTGAATTTTAAAATTTCTACATGTATCTTAATAATATTTTTCTAGAATAAATAAGGTGAAAAATACAAATAAATAGAGTTAAGAGAGATCTGCTAGAGTCCTTTGTCTCACTTCAATGTGTTGCCTCCAGGGCCCAGCTCAACTCCCATGGTAGCAGACTGTAGGGGCCCTCTGAGGATCACCAGCTTCATTCCCTCCTTCTCCCCTAGCTAGGCTCTCCAAGGAAGTCATTCTTTCCAAGTCTTCAGTTCCATCATCCTCTTTCCCAGCCCTTTTTTCACACATTCCCCGCCCCCCACCATGTCCTGGGAAAGCTTATTTCAGCATCACTCTGTTATATACAGAGCCAGCAAGATGGAATTTCAAAGCAGTTTTAACTTTCATTTTCCTGATGGCCACTGACATTGAACATTTTTCAAAATGGTGGCAGATATTTATATTTCTTCTTTGGAGATTTGTCTGTTCAAATCTATAGTGCATTCCTTGATTGTGTTCCTTCTTTTCTTGGTGTTTTCTTCTTTGAATTCTTTATGTTTTCTAGACACCAGTCTTCTGCTGTGCGTATACCTGGCCAATTGTGATTTTTTACTTCAGTCAGGTGTTTATTCCTGTCTTCTTTAAGTTCATTCAGGAGTTTAATCCTCTTTGAATTCCTTGATCTTATGAGCGTGCTTTTAATTGATCTTTTGAATCCCACGTCTTGAACTAATTTTTGTTCACTTGGGATACATGCTATAGGATTCATGATCTTTAGGAGAGACATATTTCTTTTAATATTGTTTGTAATTTTAGGATGGGACCTGGGCATTTGGAGTTTGGTTCTTGGTTATATTTTTTGGTATAAGTTTTTGACCACCATTTTGGAGTCCCCAGGTGGGTTTTGGACTACATACTTTTGGGGAATACCAAAGGAACAAAGTTTGGGAGGAAGTATCTTATCAGGGGCCTGTGAGTACCTACAGAGAAGACCAAGGTAGGGTATTTAGTTGGATATCTAGGGTAGTCCTAAGAGGGTGTAAACAAGGAGAGTGGTTTCTATCAGGATGGGTGTGGCACTTGATTGGCAGTTACATGCTCTCTCAGGGTGTGGAACATTATCATTCAGTTCCAGCTCTAAAATGCTTACACCGAACTCTGTTACTTTGCTAATAGGTTTTACTCTTTGGGTGAACTGACTCATGCTCCTGCATCCTTTAACATCAGCATCTGTTATATGTCATCCACTCCTGACACTTGCCACTATATTTTGTTGTGGGTTCTTTTTATTGATGTCCATTTGGAAGGCCTCCTTTGTTGGAATGTCCCCATATTTTTGTAGATTAAGGAAAATCCTTAATACTATAACATCGTGGAATTAGTGTTCTGTGCTTTAGCCTGCATCTCAGAACCCTCCTTTGCCCAAAGGACACTAAGGGGAGTTCCAGAGGTCTCCAAAGTTGAGATCCTTCCTTCTTTCCTCCCTCCCTCCCCCTCCCTCTCTCCCTCCCTCCCCTCTCTTTTTCTTCCTTCCTCCCTTCCTTCCTTCCTTCCTTCCTTCCTTCCTTCCTTCCTTCCTTCCTTCCTCCCTTCCTTCCTCCCTCTCTCCTTTCCTTTCTTTCTTTGTTCCTTTCCTTCCTCCCTTCCTTCCTCCCTCTCTCCCTCTCTTTCTTTCTTTCTTTCTTTCTTTCTTTCTTTCTTTCTTTCTTTCTTTCTTTCCTTTTTTTCTTTCTTTCTTTCCTTTTTTTCTTTCTTTCTTTCTTTCTTTCTTTCTTTCTTT
>CABHPH010156424.1:0-10217 GCA_902168325.1 Peromyscus nudipes
GTGGCTCCGCCCCTGCCTTGGCTTTCAGGTTCTGTCAGGGTGGAGAGAGCTCCTACCTCCAGAGCTCCCCTGGGCAGCCCCACACCCTGCAGCTCCCTGGGCATTGGTTTTTAAAATCCACGTGTAGGCAGGTCCACCACTACACCCCGCCACCCTGCCAGGGCTGTGACGAGAGTGGCACCCTGTGATCCCCACGGTGCCTCTGGGGTCTTGCGTCCTCTGTTTTGTTTTCCAGCCAGGCAGTGCTTTGCTGCAGCTGTGTGCAGTTCAGGAAGGCTGACGGCCCTCACTGTCATTCGGTCTGGGATTGCTTCGCCCCAGCTGACTCTGTTTGTACGGGTGCAGGCTGTCTGCTTCTCACTTTTATTCAGTTGGCTGATTAAGTTTGCAGTTCATGTCCATGCCAACTGTTACATCAAATGGCCACTTGGACATACCTCAATGTTCTCTATAAACAGTTTTTCTCGTTTGCACAGTCTTGATGAGCCAAGAATGTCCCAAAATTGAAATTGTTACCTTTTTGTTAACAATTCCGTCTGTGTTTATCTCTTCTTGCATTTACCACAAGTAGTCAGAGGAGCCAGCCTGCTCCTTCAGCACATCCTCAGAAATCTCAGAGATGCTCGCAGGTTCTTTCTTCTAGAAATGACTAGAACATTGTCCACACAGTTACATTCTTGGCTTTTGAACAAAGTGACCTTTCCTCCAGTTCCTAATTGCGAGTTCCTCCTTTTCATCTGAAACCTTACCAGAATGGCCTTTGCAGTCTGTATTCCCAGCAACATTCTGTTCGTGATTATGTGGGTGTTCTTCAAGAGAGATGCTTTCTCTGCTGCTCTCCTTGTTGGCTGGAAATACCTTTAGAGTTCCGTTTGTGGAATTACTAGCGTGCACACTTAAACTCCCAACCTCTATCCGTTCCCTACTTTGTAAACACTCACACGCTTCTAGGCAGCAGCCACACTTTTGGGACACCAACTTCTTTATAAGTAATTTGAGCTATTTCAACAAACTATGATAGAAATAAATAGAGATGCATTCTGTCACTATCCGCTGAAAGTGGACCTCACATTCATGACCTAATCCTTCCCAAGACCCTGCATCCTAACATCATCACACCGAGAGTGAGGATTTCCCCATGAGGTGGTGGGGGGAGATATAAACAAACATTCTTTTGCAGTGAGTTCTGGGTAGTGAATATAAATATACATAATGACCAATCATATTTAGGGAAAATTCCCAAGTGTATAAATATTAAAATAAAAATTTGACGAAGAAAGTGAATATTGTCTCATGTTTCTGTTAAATCTCCCCCAAACAGTTGCTAATTACATTGTAATTTTGAATAACCATATTACTAAAGCCATGATCTGTTGAAGTAATAAGACTTTCTCAGTGGGTAACTTTATGACTTCAGTGCAAAATCAAGGCACCAATCAGGGAGTGTCAGCTGTGGGTGACAGCAGTAAGATCTCCCTGTTTCTGTCTCAGGCCCAGGTCACTGGGAGCACACTGAATGGCAGGAAGGAGAAACTCCAGGCTGCAGAAGACGACAAGGAAAAGTGGGCTTTTCTGCAGTTTGCCGAAGCATGGACCCCAAGTGACAGCTGGGAGCTCAGCAGGGATGCCATGTTCACTCACGTAAGAGAATATGACTTGTTCTTCTCTACTTTCTTATTCGTGCGTGCGTGCGTGCGTGCGTGCGTGCGTGCGTGCGTGCGTGCGTGCGTGTGTGTGTGTGTGTGCGCGCGCTTATGTATGTGTGCTTGAGTGTGTGAGTGTGTGTGTGTGAGCTCACACCCAGACTCAGGTTCTAATGCTTTCACAGCAAGTTCTTTGCCCACTAAAGCCATCTCTCCAGCCCTTTTTTCCTACATTTTTAATACCTGGAAATGTACTTTATCATTTATCATTTTAAGCAGAAATTCTCAATTATTTATGCTCTTGAAAGGCTATTTTACTTAAAGCTAGAAAAACTCAAAGAACCAAAATTAACTTTGCTACTGGACTAGTTTATATTTTCCAACAGTTTCAGAACTTAATCCTCCGTCTTTGAAAAACAACCTGAATAGAATCTAACCTTCAGAAGATAATACTGGGGAAAATATTTTTATGACCTTGAAGGCGGGGAAGGATAGTGGTTTGCCTCAAAATGCACAAGTAATAAAAAGATTGAGATGCTGACTGTAGAAAAATTAAAAACTTTACCTGAGGGGGCTGAACCATGAAGATCATGAGTTTGAGGCCTGCCTGAACTACATACAAGCCAGCTTGAGGTACATAGCAAAACCGCATCTCAAAAACAAAACCAACAAAAAAACCTTATTAGTATAATAAGGCAGATCACACTGCTAACTGTGGCTGCTGCTGTGTGGTGAGCACAACTGCTTTCCAAACGCGGTGGTCAGTCATCCCTGATAGACAGTTTCAGAGCATGTGACGGTCCTGTTCCCATACCTCCCTGGCGGCTGTAGCTTTCATCAGTAACTTTTGCCTGAATTGGTTCTGAATGATGGTTTTGATTTCCCAGTTCTATCATTATTTCTATATTTATTAGCTGCACTTTTCCGTAAAGAACTTTTATTGTTTGGTGTGCATGTGTCCATGTGTGCGTGCAAAATGTGTCCATGTGTGCGTGTGTATGTGCCTGCATGCATGTGTGTATGTGTCTGCATGCATGTGTGTATGTGTGCAGTTGAAGGCCAGAAAAGAGTATCAGGTACACTTTCTGCTCTGTCACACCCCCTTATTCCACTGAGACACAGTCTTCTCACTGAACCTAGAACTAGACTGGCAGCCGCAAGCCCAGTGATGCTCCTGTTTCCGTGCCCCGCAGTGCTGGGGGTGCAGGCACAGGTTACTGTCTTTGGACCAGGGTACTTGAGATTTGAACTCAGGTCCTCGTGTTTGCCCAACAGTAACACTTATCTACTGGATTAGCTCTTCAGCCCCTTAATTCTGTGAGGGTGTCCTTACTTTCTGGTGAACAAAATATCCCAAATCCACGTTAGTTAATTAATTAATCAATTAATTAATTAATTAATTTTATTTATTTATTTATGGTTTTTCAAGACAAGGTTTCTCTGTGTAGTCCTAGCTGTCCTGGATCTCGCTCTGTAGACCAGGCTAGCCTTGGCCTTGAACTCACAGAGATCTGCCTGGCTCTGCCTCCCCAGTGCTGGGATTAAAGGCGTGCGTCAACACCGCCTGGCTCCACTTTGAATTTTATTGGCCCAGACTTGGAGCTGGCCCTTTCCCTAAGGAGCTTCCTACTTCCTTTTACTAGAAGATACTACTTGAAAATCAGGATTTTTTCACTCCTTTGGGATAATCACTGTTTCAGGGCACTTTTTCAGTGTGAAAAGCTACTTGGGAACATATATATTTGCACAGAAAAGTAAATATGTACTTTGCACGTACCAGTCAAAGGACACGAGGCAGGAGTCAGCGTGGGTGTCAGGGATCAAACTTGGGTTGTCAGAGTCGGCCACAGATCTTTCTACCCCAAGCCATCTGGTCAGCCCACATTTGATTTCCGTATTTATTTTATTTTTTGCTTTTGTTTTAAACCAGAGTAGAGTTGGTTTGCTTTGCTCTTTTCTTTGTGCTTGCAGAGAGAAGCTGGGTGTACCTAAGAGTGGGTCACTGTTGAATGGTTTTTTCAGCTACATGGGAATTGTCTGTTTAGAAAATCTAGAGGGAGCCGGGCAGTGGTTGTGCACGCCTTTAATCCCAGCACTTGGGAGGCAGAGCCAGGTGGATCTCTGTGAGTTTGAGGCCAGCCTGGTCTACAGAGTGAGTTCCAGGACAGGCATCAAAACTATACAGAGAAACTCTGTCTCAAAAAACCTCCCCCCCAAAAAAAGAAAAGAAATGAAAATCTACAGGGACGAAGAAGGCAGTGATTTCTTTTTCAAGGTACTTTAAATACATTTTTTTCCACTTCGACTATTAAATTCTTACTCTGGCACTCTCGTCCTTTGAAAACAGACTTTCTGGAGTTGACAGATGTGAAGGGTCTTCAGCTGCTGTTCCAATCATCCATTAGTGTCTCTGTGGAGGTCAGCATGATGCCCCCCCCCCCATCTCATTTGTAAAGCAGGTTTATTAATTTTGTTAGGAATGGGGCCGAGTGACAGGAGGCGGGATGGCTCCTTGCAGAGGCCTTTGATCAGAGTCTACTAACCCTGACACCAGCGCCCTCCCATCAGTGGCCTGGTCTCTGCTGGAGCAGCACCGACTTTGAAGTGCTTTATTGTTTTTATGAGTCTGAGTTTCCTTTTCCACTCCTTCAGTTCTAATAACTGACTTTTAATCCTATCATCAAGGCCAGGAGATTTGTCTCAAAGGATTCTGCATTTGCCATGAGGTAAAACCAAGCTGATAGAGGTCCCCAGTCTTTCAGAGAAAACACACATTAACCATCATAAGCATTTTACAATTCTTTTTTTTTTTGTTTTTTTGTTTTTTTGTTTTTTTCGAGACAGGGTTTCTTTGTGTAGCTTTGCTCCTTTCCTGGAGCTCACTTGGTAGCCCAGGCTGGCCTCGAACTCACAGAGATCCGCCTGCCTCTGCCTCCCGAGTGCTGGGATTAAAGGCGTGCGCCACCAACGCCCGGCGTGCATTTTACAATTCTTATTCCCAGCACTTCTCACCAAAGGCAAGGTTTTCCTTTTGTTTTTATTGAACAATGATTAAACACTGGATAGGGACACAGAAACTGCTAGCTGTGTAACTGAAGAGAGGAATTTCTTCTCTGTCCTTGCAAGAAGCAGCTTTCTCCTCAAGAGGAATTAGAGAGGCTTTCTTGAGAAAAATATGAGTGGCCGTGGCCTGGCTGGGTGCATTTGGGTTCCTCCAAATAGCAAGGTCCAGTGTGGACATGGCTCCATGAGGTTTCTATAGTTACAGAATGAAAACAAGTCGTAAGTCAAGGCATTTTGACACACTAGTCGAACCAGGAGGCAGGCAGCTTACAGTAGAGTGGGAAGATCTCTGCTGTAGTTTTCAAATGCTGTCTGCTGGCAAGAGCTTTGGGGCTGGTGGAAGCTGGGGAGTGTGTGTGTATATCCCAGAAAGCCTCACATATGAAGGCCAGGGAGCCAGGCGTGGTGGTACATGCCTATAATCCTAGAACTCAGGAGGCAGAAGCAGAAAGGTCGATGCAAGTTTGAGGCCAGCCTGGTCTGCATAGCAACTTCCAACAGAAGGAGCAGATGGGGTACTAAAGATTACCCAAGAAGGTTTGGGCTCCACGTTTGCAACTTTTATCTTCCCACAGACTGGGGAGTGCTAATCAGCCCATCAGCCTTGTGGACTCTCTATCGCAGGTGTGACTTTTTGTCTGGGAACTTGGATTCTCATTGGTGATGAAAAATCTGTCAGGTCAGATCCTGTCTCCTATTTAGAAATGCCATCTTTTAAGTTCCTTAGTTATCAGTCATAAAGAGAATCCCTTGCTGTGATTAAAGGATAAATAGTCATGGTGAATTGAATATTGTCCGTGATACTACTACAATGACTTTTCCAAGTGCAAGAATGTCATAAGCTATTCAATAACACAGCTTTACTAGCTCATAAAAATATCTTGCCTCTCTGTGTTGCTGCCTCTCTAAGAAAAAGAATGGAAATAATAAAGACTTTCATTTTAAAAATAAACCACAGGGCTGGAGAGATGGCTCAGTGGTTAAGAGCACTGGCTGCTCTTGCAGAGGACCTGGATTTGATTCCCAGTACCCGGTACACAGCAGCTCACAACAATCTGTAATTCCAGTTCTAAGAGCTCTGGTGCCCTCTTCTGGATTCTGTAGACACCAGGCACACATGTGATGCACAGACACACATACAGGCAAAACATTCATGTACATAATACTAAAACTAATAAACCTTTTAAAAATAAACATCCTGGCAGTGTGATATGAGTGCTAAACATTAAGCTGTCAGGTTGGATATTGGAATTTGGAGATCCTGGCCTGTTATAGTGAGACCAACAAACTTATTTCTTTAGTCTCTAAGTGATAGGGAGTTACAACATTGATAAGTGTAAAATTTTTAGGAAACATGATTGTTTGGGAAATATTAGTGCCTGATCCTCAGATGCTTTAATCTGTGGATCCAAGAACTCCAGGAATGTCGATGTCACCGATCTAGAGGCTGTGGGACCTGGGAGAATGGAGCCAGTAAATAAGGTGAACTGAAGTCTCATGCAATAGCCAGCTTTATTCAGAGCCTCAGACAATTCAAACTCTGAGGGTTAAGAAGAGTCACCTGAGTAAAGTTGTCATGAGTTCAAGCTGTGTACAATCGCAAGGACAGGTCACACATGGCAAACCATGCTTCTTCCATAGAGTCATGTAAAGGATGGTTAAACCTTCAACTGAATAGCAGCTCAAGCAATGTGAACAATCTGAAGTAAACTTGCTCTCTCTGATACCTCTGGGAGCATCACAGAGTCACATTCCAGGAACAATTCCAGGTTTTGAAGAAACTGAGATCACAAGACTCTTGTTTTCTTGGATGTTCTCACAAGCACTCAGAATTCTCCTCACATAACTCCATTTCCACACATTTTCCCACAGTCACCAACACTAAAAGTGGATGCTCAATAAAAACTCAGCTCCATGATAAAGGACAATATGGAAGTCATTAGAGAAATGAGTGCTGTAGCTCTTGCCTACAGTCTTAGCCCTCAAGGGGTGGACGCAGGAGGGCCAGAAGTTCAAGGTCTCTCTTTCTGCTGTATATCAAGTTCAAGGCCAGCCTGAGCTACATAAGATTGTCTCAAAAAAAATTACTAGAAGCATTTTTAAAAAAACAGCATCTTGTGTATCCCAAGCTGCTCAGACTCACTGTGTAGCCAAGGATGCCCTTGAACTTCTGATCCTCCTGACTTCACAGGTCAGTGCACCATACCTGGTTCTACCAACGTCTTGCAGACAATGTGTCTACAAATCAGTATCTTGTGAAAAGCTGCTTTCTCTTCTAATTAACCAGCCATGTCCTTTAGGCACCTACCCATCTGCTGGATGTCCTATCTGCAGATGGACACAATGCCATCACTGTGTCAGCTCAAAATATGAGGGACAGTGTGTTTCGTTTTGTTTTAAGCTGCATGGCATTTGAGTTCTTTTTCTTTAAGATTTATTACTGTGGGGGGGGGGAGTATGCTTGTGAGTGTAGGTGTCCATGGAGGCCAGGGGCATGAGATCCTCTGGTGCTGGTGTTTGTGAGCTCTGTGATGTGGGTGCTAGAAACCAAACTTGGGTCCTCTGCACCAGTAGTGCTGGCTCTTAACCCCTAAGCCATCTCTCAACCCCCACATATGAATTCCATATGTCCTTCCAGTCCCGTGGTTTCCTAGAATCTTTACACCCCCATCATGCAGCGCCCCTCCACCAGCTGTGTGCCAGTTCTTGCTCCTGTGCCAGCCAGTTCTTCTCCCAGAGCGCATTGCAGTGGGATTCAGAGAACCCACAGTGGCATGTGTTGTCCTGCACAGGAGTGACTCTGCATACATATCCATCAAATTTTAAAACATTATTCTTGAAGTCAGAGGGATGTGCAAGATGGACTCAAATACTTCTGCAAAACAAAAAGCCAGAAGTGGTGGCCTCCACCTGTTATTCTAATGCTGGGGAGGCAAGATCAGCAAGATCTGGAGTTTAAGGTCACCCTTGGCTACTGAACAAGTTCTAGACCAGCTTGGGGTGTGTGATACCATCTCTCAAAAAGAAAACAAAAAGAAAATTCATACTTTGTTTCCTTGTGGGTGGGGATGCAGCTCAGTGGTTAACAGTACTTGTTGTGCAAGCCCGAAGACCTGAGTTCAGATCCCCAGCCCTACATAAAAAGCTGCGCATGACCCCAGCACCTACAACCCTAGCACTGTAGGGACTAAGACAGAAGGCTCACTGGGGTTTCCAATCAGCACATACACTGGACCCGCCCATCACCCCCACACATTGCTGGTGACCTCTGGTTCTGAGTGCAATTTCTCACTGCTGTACATGCCTCTCGGTTCCCACTAGCACAGATGAGAACTTCTCAAATGCTGCCTTCCCAAACTAGTTATTCTTTTAATAGTAAAAAAATTCTTATAAAAGTAGCTTAAGTAAATTGCTTACGTAAGGTCTTCTATATTTGAAGGCCCCGAGAATTCATTGTTGGAAGATTTCTGTAAGGGTTTTTGCTGGGAAGATTGCTTTCCTCTTAAGAACTTACACACTTTTTTTTTTTTTTAATGATGAGTTGGATAGGTAAGTCTTTAAGGAAACAAATTATTTAAGATGTAGACCAGGGAACTGGGGCTGACTCGTGGGGTAATCCATCACAGCGCATGTGTGATGACAAGAGCTTGGGTCTCGAGGAGCCACTAGAAGTCAGGTGTACATGGATCATCAGGACAGCTAGCCAGCCAGACTAGCCAAAACAGTGAGCGCCGGGTTCAGAAGAGATCCCGCCTCAGTCTCTAAGGTGGAGAGTGATTGAGAAAGACACCCTTCATCAATCTCAGGCCTACACACACATGCACCCCATGATGATGATAATTCAGTAAAACACCGCAAGGATGCTGAAATTATTTTACACAATTGAATGTATGTGATAGCTCAGCAATGTGTATTTCATGTATAACTATACTGACTGTATTAGTCATGGTTCTCTGGAATAACAGAACTTACAGAATGAATCTATCTATATAGAAAGGGGATTTATTAGATAATAACCCAGCAGTGGCCAGCTGTGGAAGGAAGGTCCAAGAGTCCAGTAGTTGTTCAGTCCACCAGGCTGGATGTCTCAGCTGGTCTTCAGTAGACTCCAGGATCCCGAGGAAGTAGGCTGTAAGGCCAGGGAAGGAAGGGACTTACTAGCAAGGCAGGGCAAGCAGGCAAAGAGCAAAAGCTTCCTTCTTCCATGTCCTTATATAGGCTGCCAACAGAAGGAGTGGCCCAGATTAGATCTGGACTAAAGGTGTGTCTGCCTACCTCAAAATCTGGACTAAAGGCATGTCTTGTCCCCTCTCAAAAGATCTAGCTTAAAGGCATGTCTTCCTACCACAAAGATCCAGATTAGAAGTCAACCTTCCTGCTTCAAATTAAGCAAAAATCCCTCAGAGGTGTGCCCTCCATTTTGGGGTTTTAGTTAATTCCAGATGTAGTCACGTTAACAACCAAGAATAGCCCTCATACTGACATATGCTTTATTTGCTCCTCATTAAAAAAAAAAATGTTAAACTGTTTATCTAAAAATGAGGTTGCTGAGCAGTGGTGGTGCACGCCTTTAACCACAGCACTCAGGAGGCAGAGACAAACAGATCTCTGTGAGTTCAGGGCCAGCCTGGTCTACTAAGGGAGTTCCAGGACAGTCAGAGCTGTGACACAGAGAAACTCTGTCTCAAAAAACCAAAGAAGAAGGAAGGGGGGGGGGGCAGTTGAGGGGGGAGGGGGAATCTCACTAAACTGAAAAGAAGCAGATGGAAAGACTCTTTAATTAATATAAGATCTTTATCACTTGTTTGATCTGCTCCCTGGTGACCACCACTGTAGTTATTTGAAAAGACAACTAGACTAGACGAAGAAATGTCATTGAGACTCTAAGACTCTTCAACAGAACCATTATTGATAACTATACTCTGAAGTCTTCCTTGTGGAACTTCTCTTAAATGTGAGCAGATACGTTAAATAGCTTAATTAGGGCTGGTGAGAAAACTCAGTGGGTAAGGAACCTACCACCAAGCCTCAGGACCTGAGTTTAACCCCTGGAGCACATGGTGGAAGGAGAGAACCATCTCCTGCACATTGTCCTCTGGCCTCTCACACCTGCATGGGTACATGCACATGCAATAGAATAATGGAATTAAACTATTTTTAGAAATAGCTTAACCTAGGATATCTAGATTTTAGGCCCTGTGTGTGATTCATTTATTAGAAGAGGACTTTGGTTTTGTTGTGGTGGTGAGGAAAAGCCACTAGCATTGTGCAAGGCTTTTCACTGGAAAAACAGACTGAATTCTTTATGCCAAGAAAGGACCGCCAATAAAGCCAACAGTGAATTGAAGAAAACAGACCAAAAAAAAAAAAAAACCCAAAAAAGCAAAAATGCCCTTAATAGCCACAGAAAAATAAAAAGAATTATTGTATCTATGAAAAAAAACAAAAAACAGAAAAACAAGGGAAAAGTCAGCAAACGGACAGAAACTAAATTTTGTAATTCAAAATTAA
>CABHPH010156426.1:0-40011 GCA_902168325.1 Peromyscus nudipes
ATATATATATATATATATATATATATATATATTACCTGAGTAAACAGAAAGTGCATTGTAAGCAACTTCCAAAATTCTAGAAATGACAGAGACATCTGGCTGCCTGGACAGTCATCCAAAGTTCCTCTGCAATGTTGGGGCATCCATCTTTAGCCTACAGGCCTAGAGTCTCTGGCAGATGTTTTTAGTGAAGCAGGAAATTTGAAGGTTTGTCTTGCCTATTGGCAAAGTTCATCAGTCACTTTCCTCTGTGTCCTGCAGAATGCCTGGCAGTTTCTTCTGTGAAGCAGGAACCTGAAGTACCATCTTGCCTTGTTTTAGCAAAGTTCACTGGTCACTTTCCTATGGGTCCTGCATGTTCAGTTTATACAATATACTGTCAAGTAGTCCAAGCAAGAGCAGTTTCTTGCCTAAATGGCTAGTCTTTTCCACATTCTAAGCAAATTCCATAATGAGATTCTTCAATGCCCATCATCCTCTTTGAAGTAATTGGTGCTGCCAGGAGCAGACAAGTCTCAATGTCCAGAAATGTCTGAGTTCTTAAAACGTTTCAAATGCTATATTCTGCAGGTCTTTGAAGTGTTTGAAGATTACCCACTTAATTGAGATATATCTTTGTATACCTAGAAAACTTAACTAACATGACTTTAAATTCGATTATCATAGGTGACTATTAATCTATATTTCTTATATATTACAATTTTAAATGGGTTGCATAAACATAATACCTTAAACAAGAGTAGAAATATATATACAGTATAACAAAATTATCTTTAAATTTGTGTCAATAAACCAAAATCCATACTAATGTAAAGTATTTTGAGATTAACAGTTGTCTTTTGGATCAAAATAGATTCAATAATTTATCATTTTTATATTATATCCCCTTTTTTCTTTAAAAAGAGACTGCATTTATAATCAACTCCCTTTAAATAAAAACATTCATAAACAATATTTTGGGAATTTAGACTCAGCTTTTCATATTACTTCCTGCTGATTGGGAGTGCTGGTAATCTTTGGGGGACCCTGAGAAAATTTAGAATTATAGTTAAATCTTGGTTTAGTAGTCTCTGAGGCTGCATCATCTCAGCCAGTTGCCTTGAAGCTGTTTTGGATGTTGGATCATATGGGCCATGGCTGTCAGGTCATCAGAGACCTTTCATGGCATCTTGGTTGATCAAACCATATTAGCCTGGAAGCAATCCACAAGTTCTCACCTTCTGTGGTAACAAAAGCAGAATCTCTTTTCCAAAGCAACATATCCTTAGACCCAAATTTTGAAGTCAAGATACCTTTAAAATACATATGTTGGTTTAACTTAGCAGCCTTAACAATCACATGTCTCTCTGCTGTTAAAAAAAAAATCCCGAAGACAACACAATAATATACAGTATCCAGACTCTCTGTGTATTTTCCATCTTTATGTGGCTTATCATATTTTTTTATTATTCTACTTCTTTTTTAAGGACTTTTCTACTCTTTTTCTTTTCTTTCTCAAGCCTATGTATATTTTTTAACACACTGTAACCCTTTTAGAGTTTTTCCCCCATCTGAGTCTGTTTTTATTGTGAATCTGTAATCCTCATCTGACCAGAAGAGTTCTTAAACTGTTAAGCTGCATGGCTGGCATGAAAACACAGCTTTGGCTGCTGGCTCCAGTCCACTTGGCTTTGCAACACGGTGCAGGTAGGTACCAAGGAGTCATGCCTACCTCCCCAGGTCTGGGAAGCAGTATTAAGTAGCATGGAGCTGTGCTTTTAAGCCCTCGGCTTGTTTTCAATACCACAGTGAGAGGCTGTGAGAAGCCTCTTTGTACCACGGCCTGTGGGAGAGACTGCAGAAATCCGACGGTTAGCTCCTGGCAGCTGGTGTTCAGCTCTATCTCATAGGCTGCTGTTGGGAGACGAGTCTCTGCACTACTGCTGGCATGAGACTGTGATACTAGGACACCCAGTGTGGCTCCATTTCTGTGCATTCAGAATCTTTTTTAAGCTTTCTCAGGCCTATGTGGATCAATGTACCACACTGGGCACCAAATGTAGCCAGAAGTTTTCCTGTGTCCCACAGCTACTCAGTCCCAAGTAAACACACAGAGACTTATATTAATTACAAATTGTTTGGTCTATAGCTCAGGCTTCTTGCTATATAGCTCTTACATCTTAAATCAACTCATTTTTATTAATCTATATATTACCATATGTCTCGTGGCTTTACCTGTGTTTATTACATCTTGCTCCTCCGAGGCTCTCAGCATCTCCCCTCACTGCACTTTTCTTCCCCTTGTCTCTTTGCTTGGATTTCCTGCCTGGCTATAACCTGTCTTGGCAAAGGCCAGAGTCACTTCTTTATTGATCAACACATATTCACAAGTACAGAAAGACCATCCCACATCACCCATTTCTACTTTGACCCTTCTCAACTCGTCCTTTCTTCCATTAAAGTCCTATTTCTGCATTCCTTGATCTAGACAACCCAGCTCTTCAAGCTTTCTTCATAAAGAGATTAACACACACACACACACACACACACACACACACACACACACACATACACACACACCATTTATCAGGGAGTCTGGAGAGATGGTTCATTGGAGAAAGTTCTGGCCACACGTATATCACAACCCAACTTCCAGGCTTCAGTAACCACATAAAGCCTGGCATGATGGCACACATCCGTAATTCCAGCACTGGAGAGGAGAGTGGGATGGAAGACCCAGGTGGTTCCCTGGAGCTCATTGGTTAGACAGTCTAGCCAATCCATGAGCCCCAGGTTCAGTGATTGGCTCTGTCAGTGGTGGTTTGACTGAGAAATGTCTCCTACAGGCTTGGGGTTTGTACACCTATTTCCCAGTGGGTGGCACTGTTTTGGAGGTGGTGTGGTGGTGTTTGAGGAAGGGCATCAGTGGGTTGGGCTTTCACACACTCACTGTACTTCCAGCTCACTTCTCTGCTTCAACTTTGCCTCTAAAAATATAATCTCTCAGCTTCCCGCTCTAGGAGGTCTTTGAACTCATAACTCTCCTGCCTCAGGCTCAAAAGTGCTAGAACGATAAGCATATGCTGCCACAACTGATGCACATACCTTTCTATATAAAATGCTTACATGTAGTTCCTTAGGCATGTATTCACAGGAAAGATACTTAATAAAGTTTCAGTATGCAAATAGTCATATTTTTTCAATAAATACATTCTATGTGGCTTTGCACAGCAAATTATTCTCATCCTAATTAAAATGGATATGGTCCTATTTCATTGAATAAAACAGTAATTTAAAAAATATAACAACACAAAAATTTTCTATGAACTTTTAGAAGAAACAGACAAATTAGAGGATTAAAGACAACTAGATTGTCTGTACATTATCAAATTATAACCCAAATAAAATGTGCTTCCAGACATGTACAGATGGCAGTTTAAAATCACTGAGACTTAAAAAATGATGAAATATGGCTGGCCTTTAGGTTTCCTGGATGAAGTCTATTACAGCACGACTCAGCATCTGAGGATGCAGAGGATGTATAACAAGTGTTATCACCAAACAGCGTTGGTTAAAGTCTTCAGTGGAGCAGAAGTAAGAACGCAGCCTGGGGCCTGGAGGCCTTCTGTCTGGCCTCTGGCACACTGTCTGCCACCGTATCTAGTCTACGCAGAAACCTTATTTTAATTCACTTTGGGTCCATATGTTTCTGCTGCCCTTTCCTTGAGAAGATGACTTTTTTCCCACATTTTGCTATTTTCTGCTTTATAAGCATGTGGATATTTTTTTTAATTCTTTTGGTTTTGTTGAAATGACACTTCACTAGCTAAGACAAATAAGGCATTTAACATAAGGGTAGTGATTAAAAGATTTCAATAGTATCTTAAATGTACACACAACATCCTAAAGAATACCATAGACGGTGCACTCTGTATTCTGACATTGCCTCTAATGCAGTGTTCATTTAATCAAAATTAAAAGCCTTTAGCTTTACTTTTATCAAAATGGAATAAAGTTCATTTTAGTTAATTTACACCTCTAAATGCACTTCTAAGGATCCTAGAAGCCCAGCTAGATGAGGTCATGTGCTCCAAATTTTAGGATCACAAGTCTGAGGGCAGTCAGGTCTTATACAGAGAATTTTAGGGCAGGCTGGCCTGTGTAACATGATCCTGCATCAGAAATCAAAAAAAAATCTGAAAAGAATATTAGAAAACCATATGACTACATTACTCATAATAATTTTCTAATTCCTGAAGAAATTGCTTTCAGATTTTACTTTAAAATCTATCATATCAAGAAAGTATGACAGGAATGTGATTTGGTGAAGGAGAAAGCTTTTACCTAGGCATCCGAAGTAAAGCTGAAGACTAAGTGCCCGCGCATCAGCGGTCTTACTCAGCCTTGAACCCTGCATGCTATAATAATATCAACCGACCAGGCAAGACATGCCCACTATTTCAATAGTGGCATAACTATTAGAGGGAGAAATAACTGCTTTCAGACTGGATTTGAGGCCTGTCCCGCAGGAAAGAAGTAGTAGTGTAGTCCTGGTCAAAGCCCATGGATCAGGGTGTGACAGGCCTTAGGGGTAGCCTACTATTGTTATTTTACTAAATGGTCATATTGTCATAGTTTCTAAATATTTATGTTTATACCCATAGTTCTGTGCTGTTCTCAACCTCTGTCAACAAAGCTTTTCTTTACAGTGGACAGGGGCTGTGCAGAGACTCAGAATTGGTCAGAGTTTTGAGACTAAGTGACTGTGAATGCTCATATCTCAATGGGATATTTGTAGAAATTCACACCCCAAAGCCCAATGAACATAATGATGAAAGGGCTGGGAAGAGCGTAAGAGTCAGAGGATAGGGAGGAGTGTTGGGAAATGCTGTCTTCCCTACATGACATGATGGTTGCACTCATGGGTACTTGCAAAAGACTCACAAAATGTCAAGCCAATTAAAAGCCAGCATAGATGGGGAGGGTTCATGATGTCCTACCCATAGCTGAGAACCTGTTGGCAACTGATGGCTTCTGAGGGAGGAAGAATCATTATTTCTTATGAGTGTGGCCACTGGTAGGTTGCCTATGCTCCAGTAAATGGCCCCATACCCATTCACCATGTGCATGATACTAAATGGACTCTGGAATTAAGAAAAAAAAGCTATGAAAATCAGAGAAAGAATGTGTTGATAGGAGTCAGTTCTAAAGGAGTTGGAAGAGGGAAATTGGGTAGATTGATCAAAACACATTGTACACATGTGTGAAACTCTCAAAGAATGAACTTAAAATACTACAATATTTTTAAAAAGAGTGTCAGCAGATGGTCTGCATTAAATTAAACAATTCTACCAGATTAGTTACAGCATGACCCAAGAATGGAAGTGCCTCACTCAGCTGCCCTGGCCATCCGTCTGCCTAGTAAGGAAGAGTTAGAAGGTATTGAGGGTCATCGTCCATAAATTGATGACATCCACCATTCAAATTATCCCATAACTGTGTTCCAATTGCATTTCTGCCAACCTGTTTCAACTTCCCCAGAAACTTTTAATTTCTTTATAGAAAAGATAATGTATAAACCAAGCAACATCAGAAACTGTTTCTTTGTTACATATTTCTTATTGAAAATTAAACTTAAATATCCCCACACTGAGTTGTAAAACGTTCCCTAGAACCAAATCGTTGCCTCTGCCTTGCTTCTATAGCTATGCTAATGCCTAGTTAACTACTGTGCCTTGCTTCTCTTTTACAACTTTTCCTCATTTCTTACCTCCTAACAAGTCCAACTCTAAAATGCTAATGTACCGGTTATGCAGGGCAATTATGAAAATCATATGGGAGAGCATATGTGAAAGCACTTTAATCGAATGTGACAATCATGCAGATTTGTAATTGAACCTAGTGCCTAGCCAATGTTTGGCACATTGTAGATACTCACTGAATCCTTTGGACTTATTTATATGACACCTATTCCACAAGAGAATTGAAAAGAATCAACAAAGGATTACTTTGTAAATTTTTTTTCTTCTTCTTCAGCAGGACTGTCATTATTTATTTTACTCTATTTATTTATCTTAAATGTAAAAGGCAAACATCTGTTTCTCAGAAGCTTTATTGTGTTTGCTCTTCACATATACGTTTTATGAGGACCTCCATAAAGACATTATACATTTACTCATACATATACAAATAATGTGTGTTTACTCAAAGCCAAATATTTATTTCTTTCCTTATTCTGAGTTGATTTAGTCTCCCCAATTCAAAACACACTGCCATACTGGAGCCAAAAGGAAATCTCAGTGATAGAATGGTTGCCTAGTATGCCTGAGGCCTTTAACCAATGCTCAACACTGTAAGGGAGAGAAGGACAAAGAGAGGGAAGACAGAAAAGTCATAACAGAAAAATTCTGTTGACTAAACATACTACATTAGTCAGCTTTCCATTACTATAACAAACACTTGAGATGACTGACTTATGTGGAGAAAAGGTTTGATTTGGGTCAGAGTTTTAGAGATTCCAGCCCATGACTAGAGAGACCTACAGCTTTTGCTGGTATGTGGAAGACACATTGCAGAATGTGTATGGCAGGAATCAAAGGGATGAAAAAAAGAAGGGGCTGGGTTCTACAGCCTCTTCAGAAATGCTTCCCAATTTCCTGAAAATTTCCAGAGAAGCCAAATTCCTTAAGGTTTTACCACCTCCCCCAAACACCAAATCTTCACTTCAGAGGCCTTTGGAGGACACCTAAGACTTTAAGCATATACAAACTGCTTAAATATATCACCTTATAAAACAATCAAAATAAACCAAGAATGTAGGTCCAGGTTTCCTCAAGAGTAGCAGTTTCTTTAGTTCAAGCAGATAAGGTTAGGGCTTCTATCTGGGAAAGAGGAGGATAGAAAAGAGAACAACAATTAGTTCCCTTGTTCCTGCCTCTGCCCTTCTGCTTAAGGCCCACCTCCTCACCTTCAGAAGCCACGCCCTTCGGCTTAAGGTCCGCATTCCCCAACTTCCAAAGTGGCTGGTTCTTCTCTTTCCAAACAGCTCCAAAGCTCAGTGCAGTTTTAATTTGCGTATTGGTAGCTTGAGTTTTTAGCTCCCCAGACCTGTTAAGTCCGTTATCATTTATCCATCTGCTTGACAGCTTCCAAAATTATCAGTGTGTCCCAAAATGTACTAGAATGATAAGTCAGAAACTGAGAGGTGAGGTCTTATCCTTTGAATTAACAAGCCAGATCAACCGATAAAAACCCACTTAGCCACAGCACTCTCAGCTTGCTGGCGGCCTCCAAAGCTATTTAGGGACAGTGTCTGTTGGTTGGGAGAGGAAATTACAGATTATCCAATTCCACTTAAATCTATAATTAAATAACCTCATGAAAGAATCACTCGTAGGCACTGCTCGCCCATCAGCATTCTTTTCCACAGAGCATCTTAACTTGCGTCTGACAGAGAAAACCTCTTCTTAGCCCATACATGTTTCTTGGCAATAAATCCCGGTGGCAGGCATTCTGCCTGACCCATAATTGGTGCTCAACAAATGTTTGTTGAATGAATGAGTACAAAGATCTGTCCCTCAGAAGTTTAATTCAGTTCAGCATGAGCAATTTAAGGTTGCGGCTTTCAATATTGGCAGAATGATGATTGGCAGCAAATCCTCACAAGAAATTTTCTTGTACTTTTTTGTTCATGAGCATCACCAAATATGAATCTTTTTAAAGAGTGTTCTAGTTAGTTTCTACTTTAGATAGAAAACTGTTGCCTTAGCCCATTTTGGATGCTAGCAGCACCGAATGCTATGGACCAAGTAGCTTATAAACAATAGAAATTTATTATCTTTCTGAAAGTTCGGAAGTGAAAAACAAGGCAATAGATTTGCTACCTGGTCAGGTCTCACAATGCTCCCCGTTGTAACAAAAATACCCCCAAAAGACCCACCTCCCAGTACCATTCATTACACTGCAGCTGAAGATTTCAACACACAACACATCCCATCTATAGCAGATAGAATCTGGAAATTCAAGACAGGGATGGGGAGGTTGTGTATGCTTCGTATTTAAATCTCACCAAACAATTAAGATGCTCAAGAACTTAATATTATACATTTTGCCCAGACTGCTAAATTTCTAGTAGAGTCGAGAGTCCATGTGTTATAAAAAACAATTTTCAGTCACACTTCAGCTCCCTTTTCTCTTTCCCATATACGCACTACAGCTAGAGGGCTTGTACTGGGTGGTGGCGGGGGGGGGGATATTTTGGGGAAGAGTGCAGAAATAAGGCTTAAGCTGGTCTTCAGTATCACCTGCTCTCATGGGATGTACCAGCCAGCCTAATCTATGAGAGGGAAGAGGCAGAGGGTGAATTCAGAAGGAAGGATGGTAGGAGTTGAAAATCCCACAGAAGTTTCATTAATAGCTCATCCAAGCTTTGCTAACTGGATTCTGATATTTGAACTTGAATTGTGTGACATGCCCGTGCAAACTTCTTTGTTGTTTGCCTTTCTGCATTCATTCTGTGCCTTCTCGCGTAAGCCCCAGGGAGCTTTGCACCTGGCCCCGGCTGCTTGCTTCTGTCTGACAATTTCATAGTTCTGCTGCCAGTGGGTGGGACGATTGGACTGTGCCAAGCAATTCGGATAGCATCATTCCTGGCAGGAAGAGACGTTTGCAGCAGCGGCGCATGTACCACCTTCCTTGAATTCCCGACACTCCCAGGAATCCTGAGGGGCTCCTTTGCATAAAATTGGTTCTTTGCATCCTTCATCTGGCAGCCAGGACCTGAGACCCAAAGCTGTTCTCCAGAAACAACAGTGGGAACATCAAATCCAAACTGTTTGGTACTGTTCTGCAAATATTAAAAAAGTAAATGTTTTCATTTGCTTTGACAGATACTCCTGCAAGCAGCGTTTCCAGGGGAACATTATGACCATTTATTTTTACTGAGAAAATTTAACTTTTTACAAGTCATGACCATAATAATAACTGACATACAGTGAACAGTTTCAGGGCTTAGGCTAAACGCTGTCTTTCTAAATCCACACTACCATTTCATCTCTGTTTTACAAATAAAGCAAGACTGTAATGGAAAGTGGTACTATGACCTCCCTGAGGTCAAATAACTTGCAAATCTGAAGTTCATGATTAACTAAAAATTATCCTGGGTTCTGAACTCAGCCACTACTACATTAGCCAACTAAATTAACATAAATATTGATAAAGTTCTGTGGTGTAGAAGAGAATACCAGAGAATAAATAATATTAGGAAAAAGGGAACTTTATTGACCTTTATTTCTCAATTAAATTAAAGTGTGAGTACAGGCAGATAATCAGTATTGCAATGTATCCTAAAGTAAGCAAAAACTGATTATATCCGATTTTACCTATTTAAAACATATTCATCACTAGCCCAAAGGTGGAGTCACTAACAGAGAAGCTGAAACAGAACAAAGCCAGATAAGCACAACACCTACTCCACTTATTTCTACCTTTATTCCTTTCTATTATTGTATTTCCGGGTCCTTGAATATAAAATATAATGGAAATATATCTTTGTATATCCTCATGTGACAATAGAAGCAAAGACACCGGAGCCACCAACAAACTAGGGAGCGGAAACTGCGTTTAGTGCCGTCTCAGCCAGGAAGCACATGTGAGAACTTGGCGGTGAACTCTTCGATGCTTATGTCGGGGAAACATGCAGCAAGACAGGAGGAGGCCGGACCAACTCGCAGGTTGTGCTTTGCAGCCTGTAGGTCCTGTTACTTCAGCTGTGGAGTTTAATTACCAGAATTCCTCTGATGACCATGGCAAAGACGACAATGCCAATCAAACCCAGGGCTCCACGCTTTTGAAAGACAAGTAATCTTATTCTCAGTTGCTTATAAGTGCGGTTTAAATGGCTCAGTAAGAGACTTTTACTCCATTATGAGATTTTTTATCTTAAATGCTTCTTCACCACCACCCCTTTTTTTCTTCAGCTGTTGTCTGTTTACATGCAGGTAGGCTCTAGGGCAACAAGCCTGGAGATGGCTGCAGTGTTAGGGGAAACGGAAGTGAGAGATAGAGTCTGTAATGACTACTGAGTGGAGCGCAGGAAGAGAAGAGTGCCATGCACCAGGAAGAGGGAGACAGGTCAGGCAAATAGGGAAGCAAGTGTGAGCCAGGGCTGAAGGCCATCTGCATTGGAACTTCAACCACACTCCCTAAGCCCCAATTCTTGCTGACTCTCTCCTGACTCCAGGCCAGGACTTATAGTCCTCTGAGCATCACCTTCTATAGAACAAAGTACAGAGCTATTGTTGTCCTCTTGGGATAAAATCAGAGGGCCTCCAGTCCTGTGTTCCTCTGTCATCCCTGGTTGAATAGATCCACCATGGACAGCTGAGCGATGCACTGTGTTTCACAGAGGTCATAATCTTCCTGATGCTCCAGCTCACCAGTGCCACACTATAGCCCAGAGTGAGCACTGGCCTCAAGTATTTCTTTGGCCTGTTGATGAGTTGGAGAAGGGGGATGTGACAGGGGCTGGGAGAAAGTCTCCAGGAGGCTGCCATGGCACTACACACTTGATGTGATGACATGAGAGTCAGGACACCACCCGGTCACCACAAGGACCACTTCTCCCTTTTTGAAAGCCTCAGGACTTGCCAATATTCATGGTCAAGTTCACCCCAAGGTCTACATCTTCCACATAGGTTTCCTTGAATAGGACCTCACAATACAGAGAAGATGCCATAGTGCTAATGGGTGTGGCGAGCTGTCTCTGCCCAGGAGATTTGGTGTCACAGAAATGATGGAACCATGTAGGTGGTATCTAGCCACCTGGGGAATGTGTCTGCCACTTAATGAAGATGATAACAGCACTTGAAGGAGGCTTCCATAAGCCCACAGTTGTGGCTTCTGTGGGGTCACTAGGAATGGGCACCAAGACGCAGAGTTCCTCATGGAATTGCAAGTGGTAGATGTCAGCCTGTGCCTCAGGGGTAACCAGGTCCTGCACTCAAGCAACCTTCAGAAGGTGGTCTACTTGGGCTGTTTCTCCAGCTTGATGCAGTCAGATGCATCTAGGACTACACTGGTTATATCACTGGCTTTCAGCCCAGGCAGGACAGGGTTTTCTGATCGCCTTCAGCAGCATCTGGTGTGCAGCAGATACCTTCCACTCTGTTGCATCGCTTAGTCCTCATCATCTGAGGAAGGAAGACCTTCTCCACTGGAATAATTTCGATGCTTAGCTCACAGCCAACATGACCTTGTGACTGGTCTCCAGGAACGCATCAAACCCCTGAGCTCCCTTGGGATCTAGATTCTGCTGACAGTCTTGATGTTCTTCCACTTCTCTCTGAGGACCTTCTTAACTCTGAACATATCGGCTGCCTTGCAGATGAAAAATGCAAATACCATATCTACATCTTTCTCTGCTCTGAACTTCAGATCCTGGATTCCTTTGCTGGCATGGCTAGGATTCACAGAAACCCCTGGAAGGTTCTCCTTTTTGTTGCCTAAGGAGCCACCATTTTCCTTGTCTTTCACCAGGAAGTGAGCACCTTGCCCCTTCACCTGAAGGGAGTGAATCCCTCATCATATGGTCTTCTTCCATTCCCACCACTTTGCAAATGTTCTTGTCGTCTGACCACAGGATGTCATCCTCACACTTTTCCATGCAGGTGTCATCCAGGGAGATCTTGAGTGTGACTCCCTTATTCTGCTCCCTTCACAATGCTGCTGCCCTTGACAGGCACTGTCAGGATCTCAGATCCCTTAATACACAGAGCCCCAGCAACAGGCCACACGGTACTTACAAGTTCCAAGAGAGTAATTCAGACTAAGCACATTCACTCCAGACTTAATCAGCTCCTTCATCAACATCTGCCCACAGATTAGGAAGCAGGACCAGGGTATGAATGATGCCAGTATTTCAGGGAGTGATGGGTGATAAGCTGTTCTCCACGCAGCATGAATGCTCTAGGAACATGCCAAGCATGATTTTGTGCAGCTGCTGGGTCTGAATGAAGGCAGTTATGCTGTACTTTGTGGCTTTGGCATGAATTCTCCAGACCTCAGGTATGCCACAGCTCTACTGAGCTGCAGAAGTGGGGAGTACTATAGGATTGGGATGCTTAGCTCCTATATGGCTGGAGGTGGAGGGGTGAAATGTATTTATAGATACGTCTCTGCACTCATCCTTAGCATAAAGTACTCTATGAAGTCTTCTTCAACTTCCTTTGGAGGAAGACAGACACGCTCCCTATGTAGTATAAGCTATTATGGTGCGATGGTCTGTGCATTTCCTAGTAGAGACTTTCCATAACTTATTGGAATCACCGATGAATTCACTCTTCTTCCAACACCATATTTCGCAACTGAGAATCTGTTTCTTTTCCTCCCCAGCACCCTCTGCAGTTCATGTGAGGTTTAAAAAAAAAATGTCCTAGCTAAACGCAAGAAAAAAAAAAGAGCAAGAAACGAGGAAAAACTCAGTCATCAAACCTACAAGCAAAGAGACAGCTTTAACCTCTCTAACATCTGGGTATGTTTTCTTAGAAAGGTAACTATTTACCCTAAAGACACATGGACAGGAGAGCAGGAGTGATCTGTAAACACACACACACACACACACACACACACACACACACATCTATGGAAAGACATTTTTAAAAAATGTATTACAGGTGCATTTGTGCATCACACACAAAAATATCCATTCTGTATATAAAATCTCAAGTTACAGAAGACAGAGTGAGTCTTCAGTATGGGATGACTAAGAATCAAACATAGTGCGCGGGATTTTGTTCCCAAATGACTGGCTCATCACATCATTTTGAGTTACTAACTTCCTCAAATCTCCCATAAACAAAATAAATAAAAACTTGAGTAATCCCATTTATTTCCAGATAGCCATAATCAGCCAACTCTAAAAATGGAAGTTTGGAGATGGGCATGAAGGGATAAGACAGTTGCTATGGAAAGAGAGAGTTTAAGTGCAGAACTGGGTGCCCAACAGAGGAGCCAATAAACTGCCTGGTTCTCAGTCTTTATTTTGCATATTATAATTTTTAGAGTGACAGCAGACACTTGTAGCCCACAAGGAAACAGTATGAGAGCAAACCCTGATGTTCTCTGGGCAGCAGGATAGAAAGAAGAAGGGAAGTTGGCTTTTTGAATCATTTGAAGAGTCATCTGATTTGCTATGCCTACCATAACAGAAGATGTGTATTTGAAGTCAAGGTATATGAAGTTCACTGAATGTTTTCTAGAAAGCACTTTATACTGACAGCCACTTAGAATCTAGCTCTTGTATATACATAAAGCTAACCACATATAACTGGCATCTATCAATGCTTCCTAATTTGTATGTTAATGAAAGTTGGAGGAGGGATATGGTCACTTCCCAGAGGAGTCATGTTTCTATCATATGCATTAGCCACTAATGTGGTGGTATTGTGTTCCCTAAAATATTGTGTATGCTAATAAACTTATCTGGGGTCAGAGAACAGGACAGCCACAATATTAAACATAAAGGTTAGGCAGTGGTAGCATACGCCTTTAATCCTAGCATTCCAGAGACAGAAATCCCTCTGGATCTCTGTGAGTTCAAGGCCACATTGGAAACGGCCAGGCACGGTGATACACACCTTTAATCCCAGAAAGCCACACCTTTAATCCCAGGGAGTGGTGGTAGAAAGCAGAAAGGTATATAAAGCGTGAGGACCAGAAACTAGAGGCATTTGCCCTGGAGAGGCATTTGCCCTAGAGAGTTGTATTTACCAAAGTTACAATACCAAACATAGGTTATCTGGACACACTCATAATCAAAACAAGCTTGGAGAATAGAAAAGATACAGGATTTTTGCTAAATTTTATTTTTAAAGTGTAAAATACATATCATATAAAAATATTCTATGGTTCCAGCAATGTAAAGTAGACCATGAAAACTGCCTTGGATCATTTTAGTGAACAAGAAACGAGCAGAATTATTCACTGACCAGAAAGGAGAAAGCTCTCCCATCCCTCACTTTGTCAGTAAATGAGGCAATGGTTGGAGTGGCAACTATTTCTTCAAAGCTCCAGCTTGCCTGATGTGATTTACCCTTCTTTATTTCTATCAGACCGTAGGGTGCATGCCTTCTCTGTCTTCTCTGTCTCTCTGCCTTGCCTTCTCCTTAGCTGGGGTGGATGTATTTTCATTGGTGCATTTCTAGAAAAAGATACTGACCTGACGGCTTCCTGAGAAAGTCCTTGCTATTGTATAACACTCCCAGGTTGAAGGTTTTTTTCCTCTGAAGTTCTCTTTAAAATGCACAGAGGAATTCTGAGACTCACGAGTGATCGCTCCTTCACCAGGAGCAGGCACGGGAAGAAATAACAACCCAAGGGAGGAAGATGCGATAAAGAACAACTGCTTAGAGCGGTGTTTGGAGAAAATTATGTAAATATTTATGCAAAGACAGCTTTGCAGAGCACACCGAGCTGCATCAGAACTGTTCCTGCCAGTGTGCAGGCAGCTTCACAGTTGGATCAACAGCCTGAAAAGCAGATGTGCCAATTTCCTGTATTTGATTATGATGATTCCTAATTATGCCAAAGCTGTGGCAATGTCCTTCCCTAGAATGACTCTTAATTTTGTTTTGCTAAAGCACACACACAACCTGGTTTGGATGTGTCATTTATTGTCACGTTAAGTCCATGAAATACTCATTTGCTGGCTGAATGGTGCTGAGGACAATGGCCCACATGGATGCTGTTTCCATTTTTTTTTCCCCATTTGGTATGCTCAAGCACACAGGGAAAAAAGAAAGAAAATGTCCATAGTGCTACAGTCAATGTATCTGACATCAGCTGATCATAGACTCCCCATCACTTTCGACAGTTTCAAATACAGTTAAATGTTCATTTCTGGAAAGCCTGCTTTCAAGTCTTACACAGACGTACATTTACAATGTCATTACCAATCAAATCCCAGAACTGCTTATGTGACTCCGCTGCTGTAGAAATCTGATGTGGAGGACTGGGGAGATGGCTCAGTTAGGAAAAGACCTCCCACACAAACATAAAGACCTGAGTTCAATCCCAAACAGCCATGTCAAAGCCAGATGCAGTAGTGCACACCTGTAATCCCAGTGCTGGAGACCAGAGGATCCCTGAGCCTTGCTGGCCAGCCGGCCTAGCTGAATCAGTGGGCCTTATGTTTAGTGAGGAGTCTTGTCTCCAAAAATAAGCCAGAGAGTGAGAAAGGAAGGCACCTGCTTGTGACCTCTGGCCTCCATACACACGGGCACACACTTGCATGTTCACATACACGCAAGAAAACTGATATAACCCATAAAAGATGTTAAAATAACAAACTACCCAGCTGTTGGGTGCTTAGAACTCAGTTATATAATTTGCAATGGGAGAAAGAGCAGAATATGGGCAATTCAAGACCATCTTAAATATTCCACAAATTCCTTGTACCCTTGAGGAAGGCTTTGCTGCTCAGGGCTTTAGTAGATGCACCCTTCTGTATCCTAGAGCCTTCATTGATGCTTGTATTTGCCTCACAAGTTAAAATGCTCATTTCACTTAGAATTCTTTATTTATACTCTATGGTAATCCTGTGAGACCAGTATTCTTATAATCCTAATTTAGCACTACAGAAATGAGTAAAAAGGATTAAATCACTTAATCCAAGTACACAGAACAATCAAGACTTAAATTCCAACATATACATTGGTCAACAAGTATTTATTGTTTATTTTTGGGGGTCTCGGGGGGTTGTCATAGGCAGGGTCTCACTATATAGCCCAGGCTGGCCTGACATTAGCCGTCTGCCTCAGCCCTCTGAGTGTGAGGATTACAAGCACCACGCCTGGAAAATAACTATTTATTAACTAGACTTGATCTTTGTGAAAAGTAATGATGAAGAAAATCTTGGGTTTGGATGCCCTGCACCAAGTCTTACTGTTTTGTAATTGTACAAATGTATGGTGTGTGGGAACATGATTCAGCTCGTGAATGAATGCAGGGTGTAATGATCAAACCAGAGCAATGAACATTGCCCTCTCTTTACCATTTTAGTGTTTTTGTTTGTTTGTTTGTTTGTTTGTTTGTTTGTTTTAAACACTGAATAATTCAGTCTTCAACTCTTGACAAACTGGAACTGTGTCTCTTTTTCCTGGCTTCCTGCTGTTCTTTGTATCAAGAGCCTATGCCTCAGGGAGTAACCTGGAAACTTTCTCTCCAGTCTTCTCCTCATCCTACCTTACTGTGTTTCTCAGCATGTTAGTCCAGATGCAGTATGGAACGTCTCTGGGGAAACGACTGTGACGTGTGTGGGACCCAGGTTTGACAAGGAGAGATTCTTTGCTGTCTTTGTGCCCTCACTGCCAGCAGCACCCCCAGGACAGACCCGAGGACACAGCAGTTAGGCCCCCGGAGTTACATCAGTTCAGTTGTGCGTTCTCAAGCTTGTACTGAAGGTGACTACCTGAACCCGAAAGCATGGCATGGCGTAAGGCCTTCAGTCAAGGTGGGTGATGGGGGGGATTTCTGGAAGCAGGAATGAGTGTGGGACAGAACACCAACAGAAGGTGTCATAATCTAGGCGGCTATTGTGGGTGATAGGAACTTGACCCCTCCAGAATTTCAAAGCAGTGTGGAGAGAAAACACATAACCACATCCTGAACAGCAGGGAGTAGAGGTTTACCCTAAGGATGTATGTGGTAATAGCTCCACATTTACAGGAATTGCAAGCAGGTTCCCACAGCTTTGTAGAAAGTTCTGAAGAAGAAAATAGGATAACAGAGAACAGTGGGAGGTATCAATATAAAAGGATCTTAGTGTATACTCTTATTTATTTACACAGAGACACACACAGAAACACACACACACACACACACACACACACACACACACACACACACACGCTCCCTGCTTCTTTAAAATTACATCTGCTATCATATGCCTCCAGCCAGAAGAATGCGTTTTAGAATTTTCTTCAGTATGGAACTAAATAAAGTCTCTGTCCCTACAGTATATGACATTTGCCTGAGTGTCAACTTTCAAGTAGGCGGTCATTTTCTTCTACTACTTTGAAGCTGCTCTGTGGTCTTTTGCCCATTATTTCTGTTCATCTTTCTCAATTCTCTCTCTTTTCTCTTTTGTTTGTCTCTGATAATTCCTATTCAAGAGTTTCTTCAGTGTCCCTTCCAAGCTTTAGAGTGTCTCTATTCTCCAGGCATTGTTGCCTCTGCTCTGTCTGAATCTTTTTCCTCTAAGACATTTTCTAGTTCTTTTGTTTGATCAACATGTTATATAACCTGTCCTACTTTCCTCTGGGAAATTTTAATTTCCATTATATTTCCTTCTAAAGTTTTCCTATGTGTTCAAAAATATAGTTGCTCTCTCAAATATTTTTTATTTATGTTACTTCATTAAGTGTAACAGTGAGAAAGTTACTGTGATTGTCTTGACCCTCATAATTTTAGTTTTGGTTGGGATATTTGTTTCTCTTACTCCCCTCTAAGTTGGACTTAATTGTTTGTAAGCATTATAGAGAGAATTACATAGAGATAGTTGAAGCTCCGACTGAGGCATCTTTCTCCAGAGACGATAGCATCATTTCTCTGAGTTAGAGGTACTCTCCAGTGCTATTAGTTCAAGCATGACTGGGGAAGTTTGGAATGGGTTATCTTCAGCCATCATTGATGTTGTTCTAACATTTTTAAGTAGTGCTTCTACCCTCCCCCCTTCCCATTACCTGCCCCAAATCTTCAGTGTCTATGTACTGTCTAGAACTTAAATTTTAAATTTTACTCTTGGTGTTCACAATTATTTTAACTGAAGCCCCTACCTCTCTTCCAATCTTGTTTTCTACTGTTCTTCAAAATGCAGTTTCAGTTCATGAAAATAATTTCTTTAGCATGCCACGTCTATCTTTCCTCTTTCATTTCTTTGCCAATATTGTTATGTCCAGAAAGCTCTGATCAGCATTCCAAATCCTCATCCTTTTTAACCTTCTAGATCTACCCAAATTTCATCTGGTTTAGTGAAGACATGATTTGCAATCAAGTTTACAGCATTATCCACTTCCTCTGGATAATATATTTCCTCAAATTTTACTTAGCAAGAAGAGTTTGTTGGCCATGGTGTTAATGTAACAGCAAGGGATTTATTTTTCTGGATAGGTGTCTGTTCCCTCGTAGCAGATATTTTGATTCATTCACCCCATTTCTGCAATATCCAGAAAATCTATACATAAAATGTATGTGTATGTTATTTTCTCAATAAATAAAAAAAATTTGCTCAGATAAAGCAAATCTATTCTCAACTTCCACAGTTTCCCTAAAAGCTTTGAGAATTGTTAGTCCTGGATGCATCTAGCTTTCCAAGTCATCCTCTCTCTCAAGTCATAGGAATTTCTTCCAGAGGAGAAAGTTTCTTATGATCCCTGAGAGATGAATTAAATTATTTTTTTGATTCTTGACTAAAACAAAACTGTTTATAATAAATTCATTGCTTGTGTTTCTTACATTATAAAAGCAAATTTATCCACCAAACATTGGCAAGGTGAGAAAAACAATAAGGTTGATTTCTTTTAAAGTTGTTTTACTAAGCCTTAATTACTCTTGGAGCATACTTTTGCTGAGTGGGACCTCTACTCCATTGCTGGAGGACATGCAAATGCTACAGCTGCTTTGGAAGACAGTTTGTCATGCAATGAAGTGATTGTGGCTTTTGGTATTTTTTTCCTAATGTGTTGAAAACTTATGCTCACACAAAAGTCATACACAGGTGTTTATAACAGGTGTGTTCATAATTACTAAAAGTTAGAAGCAATCAGGATATCTTTCAGTAGGGAAATGGGTCAATTGTGGTATAGACAGACAATAAACTACCATTCCAAATTCTAAAAGAATTGGTCTATTGAGCTATGAAATGACCTAGAGAAACCTACATAAAAATTCTCAGTAAAAGTAAAAAGACCAATGCTTTCCAGGGATTAGACACAATGGAGAGAAGACTAGATGGCATACAGGATTTGGAGCAGGGAAATATTTCTTCACAGCACTATAATTGCAGGTACATGTTATTATACACATGTCTGATCTATACAATGTAAAAGACCAAGAGTGAATTCTAATGTGCACTTTGGCATAGTGCATCAGTGCAAGTATAAGGTATATCATTACTCTGGGTGACTGAGGTGATATCTCAACGGGTAAAGTGCTTACCTTGAAACAAGGAAGACTTGAGTTCAATCCCCAGAACCAACAAACAAAACCAGGCATGGTGGTAATGCACTTGTAACCTCAGTTTCTTCTACAAAAAAGGAAAGAAGTGGAGCCCTGAGGCTTGATGTCCAGTAGCTTATGATACTTGGTTAGCTCTAAACTTATGAGAAACTGTCTCAAAAAAAGAGATGTATGGAAGCTAAGGAACAATATCTGAGGTTGTCCTGTGGTCTCTATACATGTACATGTGCATGCGTACTCACAACCTGCTCAGTGAACAGACCCTCCAACACAGACATAACTTTGATGAGAAACAATGACAATGGCCGACCTCATGATATGTCTGAGCAGAGTTGAGGAGGTGTATGAAAAACCTCCGGTGGTTTTACCTTGATTTTACAGTGAACCTAAAACTAGTTTTAAAATTGTCCTTAAGGAAAATCAGTGAGTTAAATCTAGCACTCCTGGGTAAATTTTTTATTTAAATTTAATTGAAGCTGGTTAAGTTAAATTATTTTGGAAACAATAAATCTCTGCAAAAGATTTTGAAACCCTTATAATAAAAATAACTTTTAAAATAATTTAATAAATTTAGGTAGTGTAGAAATATTTTTTATAGTGGGAGGACATGGGCATAGGTGAAAATAAAGGGGACCAAAAGGGTGGGGTGGTGAGTGTGACCAGAATGTATCCCATTCATTTGTGTGTGTATATATTTCAGTTGTCACCTTCTCTATCAGGTAGCAAATTCTGTGAGAGCAAAGCCACTTTTTAATTTTCCATTCACTGTGTACCCCAAACCCAACACAACAGATGCTACACTCTAAGAGAGCAAATGGCTGTTAAAAAGATGAATCACTGCTGCTGTCTCTTGGGGCTAACTTGAGTACTTGTAACTGTGATCCTGAGAGGTCACCAGATTTCAACCATTGCCAAAGACCTAAGCCCCTGCAAATGTACGGAGAATCTGCTGAACCCACCAGGCTCTGTCACCTGCAAATGACAAAGCTCAATTCAGACTCTTTTGCAGCTCACCTTGTTTCCACATCCAGCTTAGCTTAACATTTTTGCACTTGACTTGACATCCTGTAGGCCTTTGGGAAGAGAAGGCCTTTTCATCTTTGGTACAGGATGAAGATGTGAAGATGTGACCTGGATACAGAGCATCATGACGATACTATAGCCGCATCTACCACCAGCTCCTATCCTCCCAAATCCAGGCTTTCTTCACTCTAAGCTTGGAAACTTTTCTGCTTCTAATACCTTTTCTCTCCAAAAGGCCCCTCCATATCTTACTGTGCTGTTCTAAGTTGTGTTTCCCACTCTTTACCAAAGCAGCCTTCTTGACTTTCAGCCCACAGCCCTGCTCAGGCACTTACACAATCATGAGCAGTAGAAGGGACAACAGCAACTTAGGCTACCTACGTATTATAAATCTAAGACCTTTCTGGTGAAATTTAGACATTGTCCCATCACACCTCCTGGTCTAGGCTTGACCTTGTGATTCTCAATAACGTTTGAGAGCGATACAGATCAAGACTATAACTGTTCAAGGGCAAGTAATGGTTTGAAGGCTCAAAAATGATCAGTTGGGTATGTTGACACCGAGATATCTTTATTCCAAATGATCATCAGGAAGATGTTTTAATTCCCCTAGTATGGTGTACTTAGAAGAGGTCCTTGGGTCAGATCCTAGTTCTATCATGGATCAGTTTCAAGCTGTTTGACAACTTTGTGCTGTGTATACTTCTTCATACACAGACATCTGCAGGATTCCTGTGAGCATTTCATAAAATATCTACATAATAATTACATATGTGTAGATCTTTACCTTCCAAGCTTCTTGCACAGAGCAAGTGCTGAAGAAGTTTTATTAATAATTGTTCTTTTTAAAGTCCAACTCCTCACTTGCATCCAATTGTCACTTCCACTGCTTTTCTCTTTTCTTCTCATCAGTGGCTGCACATTCTTTCAATGAATAGAAAATAGTGCACCAGGCAGTGGTGGCGCACGCCTTTAATCCCAGCACTTGGGAGGCAGAGGCAGGTGGATCTCTGTGAGTTCGAGGCCAGCCTGGTCTACAGAGTGAGTTCCAGGAAGGCTCCAAAGCTACACAGAGAAACCCTGTCTTAAAAAAAAAAAGAAAAAGGAAAAAGAAAAAAGAAAAGAAAATAGTACATAGTACAATCCTAACACACTCCATCAGTGAGACATTAGCATTTTTGGATAATCAGAGGTCATGATACGAAGTGGTTGGGCTGGTGGACTCTGGAAAGTGAAGGCTCTGCCATGTCCTTATTAGGATAATCAACTCAGTTTTATCACATGAAAAATTCAGATAATATTTGTGTCTGCTCGATGGAGTTACGATGAAGAGAAAACAGTAAAATTACTGTTACATATTAGTAGTTTATGCTTCCTTTAAAGTTTTTACGTTTTAAATACATGAACGTTTACTTACAAACCTCTGGTTTGAACAGAGCTATTTGAAAGCAACAGGATCCCCTTTCATGCCCAGATCAAGACCCCAAAGTAACATGTCTTAAACCTTGTTTTAAAACTTACCCACCTTTCAACTACTTTTTCCTACTTTCATGGTAGATTTTTTTCCCCTTGGGTTGCCTTTCAGTGAGTCACTTCCTAGTCTGCTTCGTGTTCACATTTTAAACCTCCTGATGGTTAGTGAGTCACTTCTCTACTCCTCACTGGTTTGTTCCTTTGCCCCAGCACCTGCCTCTAATTCCCCTGGAAAAACAAAACAAGGAAGACAAAAAGATGACTGAGATGAGAACCATGGATACCTGGAGAAACTCTGCCAGGAATGCTTCAAATAAAGCTCCAGTTCATCTGTTGGTAGAAGAAGTTCCTCTCCGTTTTTACCTCATAACAACCCCCAAGCCTAACCCATGCTTGTCTCTAATCAAACCTGGTGTTCAAACACTTACATTGCTTTAGTAATATACATTCTACACTGAAAAGATTTGGAGGATGTAACTATAAATAGAAAGGGCAGTATGAAGAACATGGGAGAAGGGAAAGGAAAGGAGGAAGAAAAGAAAGAGATGCCAACAAAACCAAGAGGAGGTGGTAATCACACAGGAAAAGGGAAAGGAAGAATAAGGAAGAGAATTGGGGAGGTGAACGGAGACTAAAGGAAGTAGAAAGGAATTCACCCAGCCAATGAGCGGACATGTAGAGCTCCACAGAATGCTCACAGGGCAGCTTTACCACTCACTGGCTGTGTAGCCCAGAGCAACCGGTCAAGTCTCCCTTCCATGCCTTGCTCTCCACATCTTCATAATGAGGAAGAGTGAACTACCTACCTCTCAGGGGTGTTGTGTTGTTCGAAAAGCTTTGTGGATAATTTCAGAACTTTAGTGCTTAGTAAGTGTCATTGTGGTTGTTAGTTGAAATATTTACTTTTATAATTAGAATAATAACAGTAATCATTATATTTCTTATATCAACATTTACAGTTTCTGCTAACTCCTACAACATCCAATCATTAGGAAAACGCTGAGTAGAGACATGCAATGCATTCATCAGTGATGCTGAATGTTACCATCTCACTGAGAATGTGCTAAAGAAAATTCAGCCAAACAAATCTTTTCACAACTCGCACAAATGTGCTGCAAACATGGATAAAAAGAAATCTAACTGCATTTTGTGCTGGATTTAGTCTGTTTTAGAATATCCAGTCATCATCCTCACAGCAGGACGTCCTATTTTAAAACACCAGGATCTAGAGGGAGACTAAATATTATACATTTAACTGTGTTCCATACACTTCCCAGGGAGCTCTCCCCACACTTCAGCATGTGGTTCCTATGAGGAGGAGAGAGGAATAAGAAACTTTTAGGTAGAAAGAAAGCAGAGAGGAGACAGACCACAAACACAGGATAGCTGGATCAAAATCCACCGGCCCCTTCTGTCTCTTCAAAGGGGCTTTTTATAACAATGCCAAGGGGAGGGGCAAAAGACCTCCCCCTTGCTAGATCAAAGCACACTGCACAGCCAAGTGTAGACCCTTCTAAACACCTGGTAACCATGCCCATGGTCCAATCATCCCTTTATGCAGCCCTGTTGAGTAAAGCAATCTCAGATCTCACTAGGAAACCTCTGTGGGTCTCCACAAGCATGAGTGTTACATACCTGTCTCAGGCGCCTAAGAATCAACAAAGGGGTGACTAGTCCTCACTATTAAACCCACATGAAAGTTCTAATCAAAAAGATCTCATCAGATGTTCAGATATTCTGAACTTCACTGAATCCCATTGTGTTGACATGTTTACTCTGGTTTGTTAAGAGGAAGTAGAGATGTTTTTCCACTCAGCAAGAGGCGTCTACAGTGAGGTTCCTTGAGAACTTCAGTGGTTCAAGCAGGTGAGTGACAGACTTGATTACAACCAACAAGAGAATGAATCTAGATAATCTACATTGTCACCTTCCCTCCCCTCTAAAATATCTCACATTAAACTGACTAATAAACTTCAGAAAATACAGCCCACTGACACCCACACATTCGAACTGTTTTTAACAGTTAGTCAGACACCTGTTATCTGGTTTGTGTGACTTGAAGATGATGAACTTGGGTACTTTTCCTTCATGAGCTGACTCTGTCATTTTTAACAGTGGGAACAGGATGAGAGGATTCACCCCAGTGAAGTGAACAGCCATGTACATGACGTCATAGAAAAAGAAATGAGCTAGAGTCTAGATGCCTTGCTTTTGTCAAAAACCATGGTGTTGCATTTAAAAAATGAAAGCAATAGATTTTACATGTGAGCTGCAGAATTTCCCATACATGGCCACTTACAATTTCTCAATGATCTTAAGGCAAATTATACTCTTAGATTAATCTCTATAAAAATATCCTACATAGTCTATGTTCTTGATCCCAAGAACAAAGACTCTACAATCATGAGGGAAGATGTTTGTGACACAATACATATTCTTTATCTAGCCTTGTAATTGCATGAGCTTCCTTATTGTGCTTTTATTTTATTTTTCTCTAATGAGGTACAAATGTCATCTTTGCTGAGATGTAGTGACTTTGGTTTTCTATAAATTATTATGATTTAATTCTTACATTTATTCTAGTAAAGACTTCAACTCACTAATAAAAGGCATCTCAATCAGATCTAGATCTGCCTCAATCTCTTTTTGTTTAGAAATCTATTACTATTTCATGCTCTTCCCCTTGATGTAGTGGGTAGCCATTCCAGCTTTGATCTGAAAGTTCCAACCCCCATTGAGGCTTCGTAACTGTCACGCCTACAAGGCGGGGCCTAGAGAGGACCTTGAAGACCTGAGATCCAGATGCACCGTCTCTCTTGTTTCCTGGACCCTGGACGCTAGAGGTAGACTGAGCAGAGTTCTCCAGAGAACACCGCCAGACTGCGCTGTGTCTTTCCCAGACCCTATAACCTACCTATCCCTTCATTTGTAAGTTACACCACTAAATAACTCTCCCTTTTAACTACGTGGAGTGGCCTTAATAATTTCACCAATACCTTTCTCCTTCTCTGAGGATAATTCTGAGATGTTCATTGTCTCCAGGGTCAGATCATGGATATGAAATGCGCCATCTTTGGTCCACATTGGCTAATATTGTTTGGTTTCCTTGACCTTTGAGTACCATTCTGCCTCTTGGTACCTGGCCTGACATGCAGTGACATTGTATAATGGCCTGGGGCCACCAGTTTGTAAGCCAGAAGCCCTCTGTGAGGTAACTTGTCACCCTACTAGAATGTGAGGCTACTTGTCACCCCACTAGGACCCATGGGACTGTGAAAGGCTGTCCTTAAACCAGTTAGCAGATACTTCTTTGGCCATGGTTGACCTACCACTTAGTCATGCTTGAGGGCCTAGTTTGGATGCTGCACCTTCTGATGTCCATTGAGTTCCATTTCCCTGGGGTCCTAGCATACTTACCTAGGCTCTCTTTTGCTATCCCTCTGAGAATTAGAACTCCACAAAATATAAGTAAGCAAGAGCCTTCCTGGCACCTACTTACTTCTCAAATTTTTTCCTTCCCATCAACTCATTTGAGTTCAATTTCTTTTCCCTCAAAAGTTTGTACAAATCAAAAACACTGGCATTGAAGTGTTCAGTTTCTGGTATAAATCAATCATAGTCTACATAATCTGCTCATAGAATTATCAATACACAATCATTAGACACTTGGTCTTAAGAGCTAGATATCACACATTCAAATCTCAGTGTCAGTACATATGATCTATCTGACATTACATACATCAACCTCTCTGGAGTCCTTCAATGTTGTATAAAAAGATTTTTGTCTCAAAGGGTTGTAATAACTAAATAAACATGTATGTATTGTTCAGAAATGTATCTAGCATGTAGGAAGTAATTATATTTACTATTAAATTCATCAAAATTATTATGTTTAGAAGCCCAAAAGTCCAAGAATTGAATGTAGGTTCTACTAAGCACCCCTGTGCTGCTCATCTTAAGGCAATGACCCACAGCCTACATGAAGAAACTCCTAACATATCCTCTCACTACAATGAGTAAAATTTAACATATTTCTAACCAATATGGTGTCCCATTTAGATTATACTAAACATAAATCAAATTGTTGCAGTGGCTAAGACTGATGAAGCAGGATCATCGTTTTTCAGATGCATCTAGATTTATATTCAGTAGATCTAAAATAAAACATTCATCTCAAAATTCAACCTACCCCATGAACTCCTTCCTAATTATCACCTTGCTTTCATGTGTACCTCCAACACTTTCACCAACACCTCACATAAAACTCAATGTGATCTCTCTCTTTTGAAGTCTCATAATTGCCTCTGGTCCTTTTCTGACATTATCTTCTTACATATTGCATTGTTTTGACTCTTTTCTTTGTCTAGCCTCACGTCTACATAATTGACTCCTGTTTATTTTCCTTTGCTGATAATGTCTATTATGTTTCATATAAAAAAGATTGTAAGTAAATGCTGTTCAATATGATTCATAAATCTGTCTGTGTGAGATGTAGACAAGTTGCATAAAAAAAATCTGCAAGGGGTGCTAAATTTATAAATGCAGTAAGGGTCGTTGTTTAATAGCATGGTCATTGATGAAAACTGCAACAGGCTTAAATCACAAATTACCATGTTGTGATCTGTGCAAAAGTCTGCATATCCTTCTCATTTTTACTTTTGTGATAAGATGGCTATGAGGATTAAAATATGCACAAAAATACTTAGCACATTATTAGCATATAATGGTCATGGATTAATAATAGCTATTAGTAGCATACACCCCTGAGTTTGGGCTAAGCTAATCATTCTAATTGAAATCCTTTGAATAGAAAGTCAGAGGCTATGATAGCTGAAACAGTCATTCTAGATACACCCTGTTCACCAAAACTTGTAACTCTTATCTTATGTAAAAAGGATACCCTTATATGTAATAAGGATACTGAGCTATGTGTAAACATCAAGTTGAAGCTGTAGGATCATGAGTTTGAGGCCAGCCTTATCTACATAACTACACCATGGCCATAACAAAAAAAAGAATATAAAGATCTTGAGATAAGAGACCATACACATGGTTCTCAGGTAATCAGAGTCCTTATAAAAGGAGGTAGGGTGACTGGTGAGACAGTCATCAGCTAGACATGACCACACATGCCTTTAATGCCTGAACTAGAAAGGCAGAGCAGACTGGTCCTGGGAGTTCTCTGGTCAGCCAATGTAGCCCAACAGCTGGCTTCTGATTTTGTTAGACACTGTCTCAAAGGAATAAAATACAGAGCTATAGAGGAAGATGTCCAATATCCTCCTCCGGGCTCTGCATGCACACACATGGACAATGCACATATCTACACATCAGAGAGAGAGAGAGAGAGAGAGAGAGAGAGAGAGAGGAAGAGAGAGAGAGAGAGAGAGAGAGAGAGAGAGAGAGAGAGAGAGAGAGAGAGAGAGAGAGAATGGTCAAAAACAACAAAATGTGATGTTCACAAGTTAAGCACAGCAGCCATTAGGAACTGAAAGAAAGCAAAGGAATCGTTCCTCAAAGGCTCCATAGGAGCCAGGCCTCCTAGCTGGATTTATTTCTTTGTGCTTCTGACCTCCCAAACTCACAATAGGTGTGTGTTTGAGCCAGTAAATATATAGTAATTCACTACAGCAGCAAGAAAATTAATACAAAGACCACAAAACTAAAAATCAAGATATTACTACTACAAAAAACAATTTGATAATTTATTAAAAGTTAAACATACAATTGCTATATGATCAAGTAATTGCATGCCTAGGTACATTGCAAGAGAAAGAAAACATGGTGTTTATACAAAAGCAGTCACAGCACACAGCTGCTTACTCAGAATAACTCAAAACTAGTAACAACCTATGTGGATTAATGGATTAATAAAAAAACTAAAATGGTGGGATACTATAACATAGCAAAAAATGAATAACAAGGATGGATCTCATTCTGCTGGTGGAAGTTTGGACAAAAGTTTGCCTTCTGTATCATTTCATTTATATACACTAACAAAGCAGAGTTAATTCACTCTGATAGAAGTCAGATCAATAGTTGCATAGGAATTTAGAGATGTTGGTATAAAGAAACAAAAACTCTGATGGAAGAAATATTTCACATTTTGATTATGGTGGTAGATACTCAGGTGTGCAAGCATAGAAATAAAAAGAGTTTATGAAATTGTCCTAGCTAGCTGAATGATTATTAGTGTAATATAGACCTTAAAATTGGTAATGATGCTAATATACACTAGACTTGTAAATTCGTGTGGATTTCAAATGCTCCTTCATCTGAAAAACAGTCCTGAGAAACTGAATGCACACAATTTATTTGGAGCATTGCAAAACTTTACAGATTGTTAAAAATAGATAAAACATGAAAATTGCTATTTTTGAGTATCTTTGTTGAGGGAGATGGTGTTTCTTTAGGAAAGCCATATGTTTTAGACTACACCAGAATATAATCTATAAAGGTTAAAAAAATCAAATATCAACAGTTTTTCATAATTTGACTAGTGCCAATCAATTTTTCAGCTAACTCCATTTAGTTGCCAAGTATTAAAGCACATCTAATGGATACTCCTCCAGATTCAGACCCACTATTTTCTTACAAGTCAAAAAAACTTATGTCCCGGGTAAACATACTTTTCCAATGAACATTTTAAAAATTGGGGTAGAATGTGGTTATTATCTTATTCTGTCAATTAAATTTCAAAGATAGTATATACTTTGAAAAGTATTTTTGCATACAAAATGCTGTCGGTTTCAAACACCCTGCATATATTTACATTCCGAATCAGTGTCGCTTTCATCATATGTTACCATAGTAGAATGTTTCTTCTGTAATGAATTTTAAAAAAGAGCAAAAGCAGGGAATTCTTGAGCAAGCAGGCTTTGACCAGCTGCTCAGCTCAGCCTAAGCCCATGGTTTTGATTGATTCAGGTACCTATAATTATCTGAAAAGCAATCGAGATAGAACCAATTTCAATCCAATTCAGGTCATTCCCTCAAGGCTTCGTGCCTATAGAGACCAGTTAAAATGAGGGTTCTGGAATGCTTGGCAACAGCTCCCCTCAGCATGAGGTTGAAGTACTAAAGAAAAACTGAGAGAAAAAAAAATCCAATTAAAAGGTCCAACCATGGACCTGCATTACTCAGTTGCATTTCATAACAGAACCACAGTTGACTGGAGGAGAAAGGAGCTCTGGGAGCCTGTAACACATATCCATACCACTGTCCTCCTGGTTGGATTAAAATCAGAGTTCCGGAATGTTTTAGATTTGGGTGGAGGGCGGGGGTGGGGGTGAGGGTGGGGGGCACATCTAATGGATACTCCTCCAGATTCAGAAAATGGAGCAAGTTCTATAAAAGAAGAATAGAGTGGTTTTTGGTTATTGTTGTTGTTTTCTTAAGATGGGAGGTTTGGGACCAGGAGAAGTGTCTAATAAATTCTTCTTTTCCTTATGGAATAATACCTAAATTGCAAAAAAACAAAGCAATGGCACATGGTACTGCCACCAACTGTGTGCCTTCTGCCCTGGGTATTTAGGAAAATTGGAAAACACAGCCTTTCTCATTTTGAATGTGTAAATAAATATATGAGAACATCATTACTGTGCCTCACTTAACTTCTTTCTGACAAGATGCTCTTCCTTTGGGGGCTATCAAGAACATCCCATAGAATTTACAAACTTATTCTCTTTAAAGGCAATCAGCCCCTCTCTCTTTCAAACCCTCCCCCATTCCACTTGTTCTTCAGATCTAACTGTCCCTTTTCCAGCAAGTCCAAGATTAATTTAAAATCCATTAAAATTGCAAATTAACAAAGGATACAATTCATAACCGTGGCTTTATAGTCTTGCTGGCTATAGCCAAGTCCATATATAATCGAGCAACTGAAAATAGCCATGCTTGAGGGTAGGGAGACATGTTTTAAATATATCCTTTGGGAGATGATAAAAAGAAAACTTCTTGTTTGTTTCTCCTTAGATCATCCTGTTGTAACCCTCTGTACATCATGACTGGGAACACAGAACCTAGGGATGCTAATAGGACTCGAAGCAGAAGAAAAAGAAGGACATTATGTCTCTTGAGTTTTCTTTAACTGTGCCTTTTCCTTTTCTTCTCATTTGTCTGACTCTGAGGCAGAGAATACTGATTATAAAAGAGGCATTGGTGCACCCAACTTCAGTCCGTTTTATCCATCTGGGGAGAAAAAGTTTGACAGGCGTGCGTGGGTGTGGGTGTGTGTTGTGAGGATGTATAAGCAGGGATGCAGGCTTGAGAGAGTGAGAACGAGAAAATGGACTGTGAAAATTTAAGTCCACCCCAAATCCTTATTAGCAAGTCTGTTATTTATCTTAACTCATTTTGTAATCAGGGCACACAGGCACCATTTTCTTCCAGCTTTCTCTGATTAGAAAGGCAGAACCAATAGATCTGAGAGCTATTGTCCAAACTGTTTCTCTAGACCTTGTCTTGGAATGTCTATCAGTAAAATCAATTTCGTAGGTGTAATATCCAAAGCCAAGTATAGGAGCTCAAAATGCAGTTTGGCAACAGGGGCGGCTATACCAAGCAAGCAAGTTTCATGTTCAGTGCATTGCCTTTGGCCCAGATACCTTCATTAACTTTGCCCTACTGGTTTTCCCCCTAAATCCCCACTATTGGTTATATTTGGGGTTTTCTTGACTTATCTTTCGTCTTTTAATTCTTTATTTTCTCTAATTCATCACTTCTTCCTTCTTCCATACCTGTTTTTATATAAATCAGCTACTGAAACTTCTCTTCCTTTTTTTCCTTTTACATATATTGGGACTTATTTTCCACTATAAATGTGCACTTCTTCAATCCTTGTGACTGAGGAGTAATTTCTTTTCTTTTCCACTTTTTTTTTTTTTTTTTTTTTTGAGACAGGTTTTCTCTTTGTAGCCCTGGCTGTCCTGGAACTCGCTTTGTAGACCAGGTTGGCCTTGAACTCACAGAGATCTGCTTGCCTCTGCCTCCCAAGGGCCGGGATTAAAGGCATGCACCACCACCACCTGGCTTAAGATATTTAATTCCTTGCTTGAAGTAGCTAGTACCACCAGAGCCTTTTTCTATTTACTTCTCATATAAGGAAGGTACACAGAGCTAGCCCCTGAGGATGTTCATAGGGAAGGAAGCAGCATGGTCAACCAATGACCCAAAGTAATGATCTCCATAACCAGTATCCACAGATGATTTTCATAAGGCTACCGGCACCCACATGATTTAGTTCTCACATATAATCATGATAATAGATCTGCTCTCTGAAGAAAGAACTGAGACTAGGAGAAGGCTAGCCCAAACTGAGCTCATAGTCACACCATCGGTGAATGTAAAAATAGGACAGGAACTGAGGTCCTCTAAGAACTGTCAGTTTTATTGATGTTTTTAACATATGACTCTGGACACAGAGTGGGCCTTAAGTAAAAGCTCACCATACACATGGCTTGAACCAAAGACAATTTCCAACTAAGCAGATTGCATGTATGCACGGCTGCCACAGTAATCATTTTCAGATCACTGTTGAATAACATCAAGTGCTAGCCAGTCACTTTTTAGTTGACTAACTCTACCCTGGAGTTCTCTTTTTCAGTTACTTAAAATAAACAGTATTGAAATAGTTAATAAACTGCGGTCTAGTCACTTCAAAAGAATGAGCTCAAATGGTAAATTGCTCAGTTTCCAGGTTGTTTTCAGCTGAAATTTAGCTGATATTGGCTAGTCTTCCCTAGACAAGAATTAAGTGATTTGCTTAAGAAAGAAAAATATTGAGAAATGTTTCCATGTTTTACAGAGCTCAAATCTGTTGGATGTTCACTGTCTTGTCTCAATAGTAACTAAACAGTGTGATGTGACAGATGTTGGGGAAACTTGGGTACTAATTATACATCTCCATTTTTTTTTTTTTTTTTTTACTTTCTCAACTAATGAAACTGCTGGTCTTAAAGAATTGCTTATCTTTTCTTATTTTCCATGGAGGTATAAGGATAAGGAAGAATGCATATAGATGCATTTGTGTACCCCAGAGCTCAAGTGTTGGAAATTTAATCGAGTGTGTTGGGAGAAGGGACCAGGTGAAAGGTCAAAGGTCAAAGATCTGAAAACATCTCCGGAGCTGAGCAACTCCAGACAGAGAGGTTAACTTGACTAATAACACAAGCAGGCTGTTAGAATCTAGGGAGCTTCTTAGGAGACAATCAATGTGCCGATGCTGCTGGTATTCACCACTTTGGGATTACAGGAGAACTGAGTTACAGGTGCAGTCTTCCATCCCAAAAGTCACTTCTTCTGCCCTATAAAAGCCCAATCCCCCTGTGCCACACACGTCAGCAGAGAGACTGGAATCCTTCAGCTCTTCTGATTAAAAACAGTTCTGTTTATGTGGACGTTGGTCTCCATTTTCTTTTATTTCTATGTTACTTCTATCGATCCCAATCTAACAAAGGCAATCCGGTCTCCGCCCTCTAAAGAGATTCATGCCATTATCCCAAGAGTGGGTTGGTAATCGTGAAATTGAGCCTGATATGAAAGCAAGTTCATCCCCTATTGCTCATTTGCTTCTTTATTATTGAGCCTTCCATCATAGGATGACACAATAAAAAAGGGTCTCACCTGCTGCAAACACAAAGGTCCTAGAGCTCACAGATAAGAACTAGGGAAGTTAGGGTTAAACACTCAGGGTTGTCTCCTTAAAGGAAGAGATGGATTACATGTTCTGTGCCCAGAAGGTTGGGAATGGAGGTAGCTAATAGCCTAAGTGACCCCTGTGCTATCTGTAGGGCCAGGCCATATCTGGCTCCCCCAGGCTCTCACAAGCAAGACCAGAGATGGCTAATAGTCTAGGTGACCTCTGCGCTACCTGTATGGCCAGGGGTACTCCCAGGCTCTCACAGACAAGACTGGATGTGGTTAATAATCTAGGTGACCTCTGCATTATCTGTATGACTGAGACCACACCCGATCCTCCCCTAGAGCCTTAAGATAACACAGGTAGCCTATCTCTAGAGCCCATCTGCATGGAAGAAGTGGCATGTACTTTGAGAGGAGTTTCAGGGTAATTATGCCTCATTGTGCATACAGGATTGTGTTATACCAGGAAACATTTCCCAATTTGTACTGTACTTAAATATGCCTCTTGAGCCAACACCTGCTACCAAGTTGTGTTGAACTGAACTTCCTTCTTTGCCTCATGTGGATTGTTATTCCGATGGCCCTCTTGTTTGCAGAGACTCTCCACCCCCTCCCCCCTCCCACACACACACATGTGCACACTCACTCACCAAATGTCAAAGTCTGGATATTTCCCTTCCAGCCTCCAGAGCTGTGGATAATAAAATATCCGTGGAAGTTTCTCAGTCTGTATCTTCTGTTACAGCAGCACAGTGGGACGAAGATACCCGACACCCAGCCGAGGAGGTTAAAGATAAATCTAAACCATCGTTTTCCTTTGAATAACCATTGGGGGGGGGGGAGTCCTATTTTCATCAAATATTGTTTCTCCAGTAAATGAGTGTCACAAATCCAGTGTGTGCTGAACCTATCAAGTTAAAATGGCTGTAGTTTGGTCTTTGCCTTGCCTCTTCCTTCCTATGAAAGGCTTGAGCTGTGTTTCCTTTCACAATTCACCATGACATATTGGAGTTTAAATCTCCCTAGTCTACCCTTCCATGGCAGCATTACCACTCTTCCTGCATCTTTTATTTTTATTTCCAGATTTCTTTTTCTTTAAAAGCATCCTTTTCCATTATTTTCCTAAACGTGATGATCAGACCACAAGTAATAGGCATGTCTGAACCATGACTTTCTACGTGAGGATTTTGTGTTGTACTTTGCTTCATTCCCTTCCTCGTGGCTGCCAGAATTCCATCTGCCTCCTGTGGACTCATCACTGTCCTCAGAGAGGAGTCCATAGTTTCTGAATTGCAATTAATAGCTCGGAGCCTACATAAGGAAGGTACAGTTTGCATTATTTTCTCTCCAAATACATAGGAACATTATTTTATCTCCAAGGATCACTTTCAATTCTGTCCGCTAATTCAGCTTCATGGTGTTTCCCACAGGTTATCTTTATAGGCTCGCCACTTCTTTTTCTAGAAGAGCACAGGATCAATGGAAAACTTGGGAATTCTTTTCCACAGAGTTTGTAAAGACGACAGTAAGACAAGCCTGACACTGAATTATTGAATACTTTATTAAAATGCAACAATTCATGGAAGAGAATTAAATATTGCATTGTTCTTTCAATTAACACATAACATAGTTCTGAATTGATATGATTTAGAAAATGAGTGAATTAAATCAACTCTGGAGAAGATACAGCAACTTGTAGGGATCCTTAGCCATTCACAGTGAGACCCCATAGGAAACTTGCCCTTCTTAACAAAGATGAAGAATAAATGGTCTCCTCAGTGTGAATCTAAGATCCATTTCGAATCTGCTCTTTCCCCAAAGCTACCAGGTTAAACTGTCCAGGTGCTATTGTTCCTTAACATTTACAAACAACTGGAAGCACAAAGTCTTTTACTTACTATCCATGAGCATGGTAGAGAAAAGACAAGAACATGTGGTTGATATATTGTGCACCCCAATAAACTTATCTGGGGGTCAGAGACCAGAACAGCCACTATAATAAACATAGAGGTCAGGCAGTGGTAACATACACCATTAATCCTAGCATTCAGAAGGCAGAGATCCACCTGGATCTCTATGAGTTCAAGGCCACACTGGGAACAGAGCCAAACGTGGTGACATATATCCTTAATCCCATCACTTGAAATCTCATGTCTTTGCTTGGGAGGGATACAGGCCCTTAATCCCAGGAATTAATATGGCAGGACACAGAAAGGTATATAAGGCGTGAGATTACAGGAAGTAGCCCTTTCTTTGGCTGAGGATTTCTAGCGATAAGAACGTGGCAGGTTTCTGCTTCCCTGATCTCTCAGTTTTTATTCCAATATCTGACTCCAGGTTTTTTTTATTAATAAGACCATTTAGCAATTTGTCTTACAAGAACATTTCAAAAGATTTGCTTGGTGTGTTAGGAAAATAATCACAGAAATAAATGTAGATCTACAGAATATGACCTATAAATGATTTTTTTTTAGAGCTTACATTACCTATTCCATCCAAATAGGTTCTTGTCAGCTTCTATCAGTTATTAGCATAAGATTTCTTATTTAGTTTTCTCCCTGGGACATCCCTCAGGGTCAGTGCATTATAAATGATATCTTGATTTGATCAGTGGAAGAAGAGTAGACATCAATATAGATAAATGCAAAGACATAAATAGTTCTTAAAGCTCGGGCATTTAAAAGGATTCCAACCAATTTAACTTTGCTTTGTTCTAAAGTACATAATTGTGTATCCATACCAGATCAACTTGACACCTAGGAGGCAGGCTCCCAGGTGCACCTGTAAGTGAATTACTGGATTAAGTAAGGTTAGTCTCTGAGACTACCAGTTAGGTGTTGTCTTGATTAAGATAAATTAATGTGGGAAGATACATTTTAATTGTGGATGAAGCCATTTCCTGATGGGGATCCTGAGCTATAAAAAAACAGAGATGGCAAGCCGAGCACTGTCATGCATGAATTAATTCTTTGCTCTCTGCTCTTGGTTAGGGACGGAATGCAACCAGTTCTCTCAATCCCCCGCTGCTCTCACTTCTCTGCCAAAATGGACTGGAACTCAAATTCTGAGCCAAATCAAACCCTTTCGTCCCTAAGTTGCTTTCTTCAAAGAAACTAAGACATAAGGTCAATAGTTAAGACACTTATTGGCGGCATGGATGTATACAGCCAATGGCTGTCTACTGTAGACATTTCTTGGTTCATACTTGAGGCAGATGTTTGTTGAACCCTGCGGCACATCCTCTCACTTCCCCATGGGTTTTAGCAGCAGCTGTTGTGGAAGAGGTCGTGACAGGTGCAAACCTCTTCACCCACTCAAGCCCCAAGTCTCCTAAAGCAAGCACTCCACAAGTTAAAGAGCATCAGCAGCATATGGCATGGAGTCCCAGAGTCTTGGTCCTTTGGAAAGGTGTTCCCAAGGTCATTCTGCAATCATCCCTCAGAGGATCCACAATAGGATTGAGTTTCATAACTAAACACCATCTCACTTCATACTCCTTCCCTCCTTTCTCACCTCATCTTCAGCATTTTTAGCCAAAGCACTATTTCTCATCACCACAAAAAAAAATAAAAAATAAAATAAAATAAAATAACACACAGGCTTTGTCTCAGGCTTTGTCTTAAAGGGACCTGCTCTTCACGTTCACCAACACAAATATTGAACAGTCCATTCTACTTCCATTTAAAAAGTGTCAAATTAAGGCAATAGCATTTAACAATGATAACCATGACTACTATTACCAAACAAAAGAAAAAACAACTTTTGCTCATTAAGAACAGTCTGATGAAGAAGTGAAATCAGAAGAGTGACAAAAATGATATCAAACTGTCACCGAAGTTGTGGAAATACAGACCTGGTGTAGTAAAATGGACAGATCTGAAAAAGAGGGACTTCATACATGACAAGAAGTTACACAACATTAAGCTAGTCTTCATTTATAAGTGACTATATTAAAAATGAGAAGTTTGTGAGTAAATTTAACATATGGGTCCCATGGCTTAAAGGCAGAACAATGTTGTAGTAGGTATAATGCCATCCTGCCTCCATGACTTTATTTTGGACTAGTTAAGAAGAAAGCAGAGGAATTAAGGAAATAGTTACTAAGGTATTGCCTTTATGGCTTAGACTGGCTTACAGGCCAGGGGCTGTCTTTCTGTGGACTCATTCTGTCCTAACTGACGATGAACCCACCCAGGTACCCTGAGTGCAGCACCTACCCTGGGATGCTGGTGTCCTGTGTGTGTGTGTGTGTGTGTGTGTGTGTGTGTGTGTGTGTGTGTGATCTCCATGCCGCTGGAACTGAATAGAAACAAAGTAGCCAAGAGCCGTCTAATCTCTCCTTTCAAATTCAGCCATCAAATGCCATTCCTTTCTGTCTAGGAGTAAGGACATGAACGTTCCACTGGTCAAACTCTCTCTGTGCCGAATGAGCCTCAGAGCTGGGGAAAGCAGGCTGTGTATTCCCACCATGTTGGACAGCAATTGCTGAGCTCTGGTGCTGTCTGAATCAGCACAGCCTCCCCCAGCTCCTGTCGTTTCCTGCTTCTCTTGCCTGCGAGGACGTCACGCACTTTCAGTCAATGCGGAGTTTACTGTGACATGAGAGTGTAGGACACTATTTTGTACCTAACGGCACCTAAGAAAATTTTACTCTGGGTTCTCTTGTTTGAATTAGACACTTTCTCACAAACAGGGAGTCCCAGAAGTGTGAGTCTCAGGAGCAATTTACAACCACTGAAAAAGAATCTTGAGATAAAGCCCTTGGTTCCCCGTCCTTTTGAGAAGAAGAGGGCATTCCATGCTATTCTGCAGATCTCCAGTGAGTGAGTTTTAGTCACCCTTGGTGGTAGCCAGTGGGAGAACACCCCCAATACAAGAAACTCACCCTCTACTTCTGGTTAGTAGTTAATATTATCTATTTTCAATTACTATTAAAAGATAAGTTGGTCCCCTACTCCTCTCCCACTTCTCTTTTTCTGTTTGAATAACTGTGTGTTGTGATAAATATGATAACTTTGGTCATGGTAATAAGTAAACTACATAATGCCTACATATCATATATATATTTATTTATCATTTTGCTATATACATTGAATATATTTGTTTTTATTGGTCAGTGGAGCTATACTTCATTTTAAAAGTTAATATAGGAATTGTTTTAGAATCTACATTACTATTGAGAAACCACTATCAATGTGATTGGAAAGCTAGGCATGATAGTAATCACTTATAGTCCTAGTACTCAAGAAACAGAGGCAGGAAGATAGTAAGTCCCAGGCTAGCCTGGACTCCATAGGGACACTGTCTCAAAATCACACCAGAACAAAACCAGGCATAGTGTTGTCTGCCTGTAGCTTCAGTTACTCTGAGACAGGCAGGTTCCTGGGATGGCCAACAAGACAAACTTACTTTGTGACCTCTAGGCCAGTGAGAGACTCTGTCTCACAAAAACAAGGTAGATCGTTCCAGAAAAATGAAACCAGAGATGTTCACTGGCCTCCATGTACACACACACACACACACACACACACACACACACACACAAAATAGAAATCAGTCTCTTTTATGATGGGAAAAGATGCTTGGACAGTTCCCAGGCAGTTAAAGCTGTGCATCTCTCTCAGAAATACTCAGTGCTGATAGATCCTATTGTCCAAGGAGTTTTCATAAATCAAGAACAAAATCCCTAATGTTCAATCTATTTACCTAATGAAACTATTGAATATGTAAAAGACCTTTAGGCACTAAAAATTAACATTACTGTAATCATCCATGCCATATTTACATAATAAGTCAACATTTCCCTAAACATTTGAAAATTGACTACACACATATCTAAATTATCTTAAAATTCAATTTAAGTTTATAAATTATTACACTATAATTTTCTAATGCTCTGGTATCTAAATGCCTTAAGTGGCTCACCAGTTAAAAATACTTGCTGCAGCCAGGCTGTGGTAGCTCACGCCTTTAATTCCAGCACTTAGGAGGCAGAGGCAGGTGGATCTCTGTGAGTTCGAGGCCAGCCTGATCTACAGAGTGAGTTGCAGGGGAGCCAGGGCTACACATAGAAACCCTGTCTCAAAAAAATAAAAATAAAAACATTTGCTGCTCTTGCAGGGGACTAAAGCCAGTTCTTAGCACTCATTTCGAGTGGTCTATAACTTCAGCTCCAGTGGGATCCAGTGCTTTCTTCTGGCCTCTTAAGGCATTTCCTCATACACACATCAATAAAAAGAAAAATTATGCTAAGTATATGATCAAAATAACAATTTATATTTATTATTGCAATTATAGAAAAAAATCAGTTAACATTTCTGGCGTTGTTATCCACGGGTGTATCTTTTTCCTAGTCAAAGTCAGCACATAAGGGGGATTCCTTCATAGCCATGTTTATTGCAGCAGTATTCACAACACCCAAATGCTGATATCAACCTAGAAGCCAATCAATAGAAAATGATGAAATAGATATGTGTGTGTATGTGTTTGTGTGTGTGTGTGTGTTTTATTCAGCCATAAATGAGAACAAAAATATCACTGAAAAGGAAGTGCTTCATCATATTACACTAAATAAGCCAAATTTAGAAATATAAATATTTTATCTTTCTCTCATTTTTCTCTTATACATTTTCTCTCATACATGGAGGCTAGAGATAGTTTGTAAAAAGATATGACAGGGGCTGGAGAGATGGCTCAGTGGTTAAGAGCACTGGCTGCTCTTCCAGAGGACATAATTTTGATTTCCAGAACCCATGTAAGAGCTCATAACTGTCTGAAAATTAGGTTCAAGGGGTCTGATGCCCTTCTTCTGGATTCCTAGGTCAACATTCATGCATGAGGTGCACAGACATACGTACATGCAGGCAAAATACTCACTCACATATAATAAAGAGAAAGGAAATTTTTGTATTAAAAAGAAGACAAGGGTAAGATCGGCCAAAGGGAGGAAGGGGGAGGAAAGGTCATGAGAGAATACAACCAAGTACGTTGTATACACGGGTGAGAATGTCACAAGGAACTTCATTATTCTGGACCAGTAATACACACCAATAAAGAAGAAAAGTGAGGTGTCTATTCTGTTACAGTCCTTTTACTTCCTGTCTTAAAAACTTTTGTACATACGTTTTTCTTGTTGATGCGTCATTATGAATCCATAAACTCTCCCACATTCAGTTCATATCAATGAGAAATAATTATTTTATTTTCCTGCCCAAGTTTTCCCAGTTTGAATAGTGGGTCTTTTGCTAGATAGGACGCTTATCATGTTTACCCTCCTGACATTCCTAAAACTACTGTCTTTTGTCAAAAATGGTATGCTTCTTCCACGTCTTAACTTTTTCTCATTTCAAGATAGTGAAACACTTGCTCTCTGAGGAGTCATGTTTCTTCTTCAGTTGAAAATGGTAACGAAGAAGAGGAGGAGGAGGGGGAGAAAGAGGAAGAGGAGGAGAGGAGAAGGAGAAGAGGAGGAGGGGGAGAAGGGGAAGAGGAAGAGGGGGAGGGGAAGAAGGAGGAGCGAGAGCAAGAGGGGGAGGAGGGAGAGGAGGGAGGGGAAGAGGGAGGAAAAGGAGAGGGAGGAGAAAGAGGAGGTAGAGAAGGATGGGGAAGAGGAGGCAAAGGAGGGGGAATAGGGAGAGGAGGAGGAAAAGGAAGAGAAGGGGA
>CABHPH010156427.1:0-12023 GCA_902168325.1 Peromyscus nudipes
GCCTTTAATCTCAATACCAACCATAGAAGACCTGGAGTGACCACAGACAGGCAGTGACGAGATGGTCATGTGGTTGGGTTTACAACCAATGAGAAGGCAGAACAGAACTCTATTTAAAGACAACGCACAGGAAGTAGTTCCTTTTCAGAGAGGTTTCTTGGCGGGAGAGGCTAGCTGGTGGAAAGCAGGTAAGGCTCTTAGCTCTGACCTCTTGGGCTTTTATCTTTACATTGGCTCTGTGTCTCTTATTTAATAAGACGGTTGGTTACATCTACATCTTTCATTTTTGTTTAGACAAAAAGGGGGAAATGAAGAATATTAGTTGAAGATGTGTTACATTATTTTTGCAATGAAACATTTGTTTAATGATGCCAAGATATGCTGCATTCTTTTATGTTGCATTTGTTTAACTCTGTGAGGCTGTGTACTTTGCCTGTCTAAACACCGGATTGGGCTAATAAAGAGCTGAACAGCCAATAGCTAGGCAGGAGAAAGAATAGGCAGGGCTGGCAGGCAGAGATGACAAAGGAGGAGAAATCAGGGAAGAAAAGTGGGAGCGCAATAGGAGAAGGAGAGAATGACAACAGGTTCCAGCCTCCCAGCTAAACAGCAAGCCATGGAGTAAGAAGTAGAGAAATATACATATCTTATTTTGGGAGTAAAGTCCTGCACTTAGGCCACTAGCACATTTTCATGAATTTGTGACTAGGGAGAGGCCTTGGGCAATAATCTTAGGTGTTTTCCTGGATCATTAGCTTACATTGACACTATTGGAGATTTTGAGACTGGGACCTGGCATAATGGGTTACAGATATGGCAATAGGATACAAATAGAGAAATGACAGAGGAGGCAGAGTCTTGTAAATTGTCACTTCAAGATGCTGTCATTGACAGGATTTCTCAGGGTCCCTTCATTCACAATTTAGAGTTATTTAGGGGCAGTAAAGAGGGTATTGTGGCTAAAGGGCAAGTTAAATATTAACTCAGCCCCTGTTCCTCTGTGGACTCTGGCTAAGGAGGGTGAAACAGAATGTCCAATGGAAAGAGACCAGCAGAGATAAGACAAAGAGCAGGAGGACATTTGGAAGGCCAGAATAAGATCTCATTTTACCCCATTTCAAGGCCACAGTCAGTGCTTTGTGACAGAGGCTCACAGGGTCCCTTAGTGGCACACAGTTCTCAAGCTGTGCATCCTGTGTCTGTGTTCCACTTGTTTTTACAGATGGCTGAGCATAGGATTGGGATTCTAGTGAGCTTATTTCTCCTTGAGGTTCTTCTTTTGGATGCTGCAAAAATCCTGACTTTTTCTACAGCTGGTGAGTGCTTGCTGGGAATATAGAGTCTTGTGAGACCAGTATTCTTGGGTTAACATGTCTCATGCAAACAGCATGCAGTGGACCGACCATGCAGGAGATTTTCTAGCTAGTCTTAGATCAGACCTGGGGGAGGAAGGATGCATTGTGCAATAATGTGCATTGTGCTCAGAAGGGATTCTGCCAAAGAGTGGGGCTAACTAGTAGGTGGAAATAGCATCTGATGTGGAAACAGCAGCAGAAGACTGAGCGGTATATTGTAAGGATGATGAGGAAGGCTTCTCTACTGGGACTTCAGAGTGTGAGTAGATGGGAGGCATATTAGTCAAAGCGATCAGTCTATTCCTTCAAAAAACGAAGCAATGAGTATTTCAGGATTTTTCAGGGGTTTGGCTAACATCCATAAACATTTTTTGTTTCCAAATATGTTTTTCCTCTGTATAAGCACCCAGTCACTGAATTTTGCATGTCATCATGGTATCATCTCGTTGTAGGTACTTTTTTGTTACTCTGAACACCACAAATGTCCTTGCTCCGTTGTTTGTTCTGCAGCTCATGATATTTGGTTAGGGCGTTATATACATGAATCAATGATAAAAGTCAGGGTTGGGTAGGGGAAATTCATATTAGTACCAAACACAACAGACCACATTAAACCCATATATAGACTTTGTGAAAACATTTTTTCAAATTGTTAATGTGTTTTCATTTATAGTTGAATATGTTGTGACCCAAAGATTAAGGCAGAAAAGAACACAGATCTAATAGGAGGGCAGATTTGATGAATGTGTTATCTTATTTTAATCCTGAATTGGATACCTATTGTTGCTGGCAAAGAGTCAAGATTTTAACAAAAGTAACCTTCAAGCTTCTGCGAAAAGAACATAGATACTTAATTTGTAATATGTGGTCACAATACACTCATAATAGATATTATACAAAGCAAAGCTGTCAGCAAATAACTCACATGTTGTGCTCCATGACCTCTAAAATTAATGATTTTTTTCCTTATAGGAGTTCTTTTTTTCCCTTTTTTTAAATTAAGAGATTTTCTATTCATTTTACATACCAACCACAGATTCCCCTGTCCTCCCTCCTCCCACATCCAGTCTCCCCCTCAATCCATCCCCCATTCCCACCTCCTCCAAGGCAAGGTCTCCCATGGGGAGTCAGCAGAGCCTGGTACATTCAGTTGAGGCAGGTCCAAGCCCTTCCTCCCTGCACCAAAGCTGAGCAAAGTGTCTCACCATAGGCACTAGGCTCCAAATAGCAGTCTCATGCGCTAGGGATGGGTCCCATTCCCACTGCCTGAAGGTCCCCTAAACATTTCAAGCTAAACAACTGTCTCACTCATCCAGAGGGCCTGAGTAAATATGGGGAGAGTGGACAGCCTTGTCTTGTTCATGATTTTAAAGAATTGCTTTGACTTCCTCTCTATTTAATTTGATGTTGGCTGTTGGCTTGTTGTAAATTGCCTTTATTATGTTTAGATATGTTTCCTGTATTCCTGATCTCTCCAAGACCTTTATCATGAAGAGGGTGTTGGATTTTGTCAAAGGCTTTTTCACCATCTAATAAAATGATCATATGGTTTTTTTTCTTTCAGCTTGTTTATATGGTGTATTACATTGACAGACTTTCATATGTTGAACCAACCTTGCATCTCTGGGATGAAGTCTACTTGATCATGGTGGATAAATTTTTTGATGTGTGCTTAGAATCTGTTTGTCAATATTTTATTGAGTATTTTTGCATCAATGTCCACGAGGGAGATTGGTCTGTAATTCTCTTTCTTTGTTGCATCTTTGTGTGGTTTGTGAACCAGAGTAACTGTAGCCTCATAAAAGGAGTTGACAGATTCTGTTTCTCAGGGAGCTGCTCTTGGTCCAATCCAAGCTAGCTGGTTCTGTGACTCACAGGGCTGCTCTTGGTCTTATCAGGGATCTTGGTTCAGTCAGAGCAGACAGATTCAGTCTCAGGAAGCCTCTCTTGGTCCAATGAGAGCTGGCAGATTCTGTGTCTCAGAAAGCCACTCTTGGTCCAATGAGGGCTGGTGGATTCCCTGTCTCAGGGGGTTATTCTTGGTCCAATGAAAGGTCTTGTTCCAATGAGAGCTGGCAGTTTGGTTTCCATGTCGCAGGAAGTTACTGGGGTCACAGGTGGATGGATATTGGGGCAAGGTGTGGAACTTGTAGATTGCAGCGTCTGATGGGGGATTTTGATGGTGGTGGGGCTTCCTGCAGGAATTTTTCCTGGCAACCGGGACAGAGTTGGGGGTGGGGGTTCCAGGAGACTGAAAATTAAACATTTTTAAAATTTCAACAAATCAAATGAAGCTGGATGGCTGACTTAGAATTCATTCTGAAGGGACTATGATTCTGCTCTTACTGACTTCTGATATGTGAGCTTACTCTGGAACACTACTAAGGAGTTTTTGCAAATTAAGATATTTTTGTCACTAACCCTCTTGTGCCTACAATTTGTGTATCTGTCTGAAACTCTACCTCCTTTAGCTGTCGTAGTCATAAGGGAACTCTAGATTGTAAGCATTTCATCATTGGCTCCTAATGCTGCTTTATAGCAAAACTATTGACATTATGGATTTAACAATGAATAGGCATAGTGATATATTGTGTACCCTAATAAAATTTACCTGAAGATCAGAGAATAGAACAAACCACTATATTAAACAGAGATGCCTAGCAGTGGTGGGGCACACACCTAGCACTCAGGAGGCAGAGATCGATCCAGATGTCTGTGAGTTAAAAGCCACCTGGATTACATGAGATTGATTCAGTCTAAGAGAGAAACAGAGCCAGTAAGTCGTGGCACACACCTTTAATGCCAGTACTTGGGCATCACATGCCTTTAATCCCAGCACTAGGAAAGAAGTAATACGACTGGGCAGAGAAAGGTATATAAGGCATGAGGACACTGGAACTAAGCCCTTTTCAGCTGGAGACCTTTCGCCTGAGGACTCAGACATTCATTCAGTCAGAGGATTCATGGAGTTGGTGAGGTGAACTGTGGCTTGTTCCTTTGTCTCTTTGATCTCTCAGCATTTACCCCAATATCTGGCCCTGGGTAGTTTTTTTTTTTAATGATCTTTAGAATTTGAGCAACAAATAGTAAGTTAGCTGTATCTGGTCCTCTTCATTATTCCTATCTCAGCAAGATGATGATAAAAATATATATTCTTATTTGTGCTTATTGTATGAATATTTTACCTGCATGTCTGTCTGTTTGCTACTTACGTGCCCAGGCACTGTGGGGGTTCTAAGAAGGCATCAGATTTTCTGGAATTGGAGTTACATGTGGCTATGAGCCTCTATGAGGGTGCCTGGAATTGAACCTGGGTCCTCTGCAAGAAGATCCAGTACTTTAAACACAGAGCACACTCTCCAACCCTCCCCCCTTTGTGGTCTTTTTGTTTTGTACTTCTTTTCTTTTTCTTTTCTTTTGATAGAGATCCTCTCTATGTTGTCCTGGCTGTCCGGTAACTTGCTCTGTAGACCAGGCTGGCCCCTAACTCATAGAGCTATACCTGCCTCTTCTTCCTGAGTGCTGGGATTAAAGGTGCGAGCCACCTCCGCCTGGCAGATGATCATTATGTAAAGCAGAAGCTTTCTTTCAGCTGCTGTAGAAGTAATCATTACACAGATCTGGGCACAAAAGTTTAGATGAACTCCTAAGCCCTAGAATTCCACAGTGTCCTCACTGGCAGAGGCAGAACACTCAGAGACTTGTCCTAAATTTCTAAGGTGTGAATATTAGGAATATTTTCTTCCAAGGTAAAACTGAAAAGATGACTTCGAAACCCAAGGAGGATTCTGTTTGCCCTGCTATGTTTCATCTACCTTCTCAACATTTTTGAAGATAGAGGGGTCTTAAAATTCTGTATTCTATGGCTCAAATGGTATTTACTTTTTGTTTGTCTAGGATAATAGAATGCAAAAGTTTGGAGGTGTGCCAGTATAAAGGGATGATTGTATTCAGCCTTTCACAAAGGACAGTGTGTTCCCCTTAGATCACTTTCAGAGATGGATCCTGAGTACCTCAGTGCTGGAGTGAAACACAGATTAAAGACATGGGTTTGAACCTTCTGCTCTGTTCTTCCTAGAGGAAAAGAAGGGGGAAGGGACTGGGCTGCCTCTTGTAGGACTAAAACTCACATTATGTCCCAAAATGAATTCCTTTACATTTTCTAATGAGTATCGTTACAGTAGGGACTTGCACACTCTTGTTAAAAATCGTGATGCCATTTTCCACCTGCCTTTAAAATTATTAGTTTTATTTTTTGAAAGTATAATATCATTTCTTTTTCTCTTTCCTCCCTCCAAACCCTCCCCAAAATACCTCCATGTTCTCTTTTAAATTCATGCTCTCATTCTTCATCATTTGTTGCCACATGCATACATTCATGTGTATATACACATATACTACTAAGTATAACTTGCTCAGTCTGTATAGTGTTACTAGAATATTGGGGGATATATTAAGGCAACTCCATGTAGTTAAAAGGGAGGTTTATTTTGGGGTAATGTACAGCAAGTAAAGAGATTGGTTACAGTATCTGGGAGAGGTGAAGTGCAGTCCAGTGGTATTCTCTGGAGACCTCTGATTGGTTTACCATCCAGCATCCAGAATCACCAGGAACCAAGAAAGCAGGCACATCCAGATCATGGGTCTTAAGGGATCCCATCGTGGTCCCACCTCAGGGTCAGGTCATAGGTAGGTGTGACAGTTACCAGAAGACTCACTGGGGGTAGTACTTTCCAGTCAAAGCTGGTACAGCTAGCTACCCACTACACTAGTATGTATGTTTTTAGGGAGGACAGGAAGCATTTATCTGAATTGTTCTATTATCAATAACAACCCTGGAGTCAGATATTGGAGTAAAACCCTGATAGATCAAGAAAACTGCAATGGAATAACCAGCTGACCCTCTCCATCCATATTTCCCAGATTAAAAGGGCCTACATATCTTACTGTGCTCTCTATTTCTTCCCATGTTCTCTATCATATCCTGGGTCCTAAAAATTCTCCATGGCTAATTCTGGCCATAGAGTCATAGACACTACCCACTGATTCAAGGTTAACTTTGTTAACAGTCTTGGAGTGTCATAGTTTGATCTAATATATCAAAACAATGTCCATTTGTATTGGATAAGCAATTACTGTGGTCTTCCCTAGGTAAGACTGGTTCTCCTATTTTCAGCCTTTCTTACCTGTGTCTGTATTTTGTTTGTTTGATTTTGCTGTGTGTGTGAAGGGTTGAAGGCTCCTGTGCTTTCCTACATCAACTTTAGCATTTTTATGTTGTTCTTATTTGACTTATGTCTTGCTGGTGAGACTTCATGAGCTTAGATTCTGATATTTCTAGGAGACACAATCTCACAACAAACTCCATGTTCTTCTGGCTCTTAATCATTCTGTCCCCTCTTCTGAAATGATCTCTGAGCCTCAGGTGCAGAAGTTGCTTCATCCATCTGCTTTTGTGCTGATATTTTTAATGTAATGAAGGTAAAGATCCAACTCTTGAAACTTCACTTTTTTCTGGCCTTAATGGCTCAGTTTGTGTAATTTGAAATTCTCAGTTTTTCTGCAGAATGAACTCTTTTTCATGAGCACTCATTAGAATGGCTGTTTCCCTGGACACACCTGCTCAGTCTAATGAGAACAAGAGCAGGAAACTCGAGGTGCAGTGGGCTTTTTTCTGTGTTGTGTTATTCCAGACAACACAAATGTGAATGAAAACAGTGGTTTGCACAACATATAGTTTTAACTTCCCTGACTTTTCCAGCTCTTCCCCAATCATGGTGCTTTGAGATCTCCCAATCACCTTTGACCTCCCAGCTTTTGTTGTACAAATTCCTTTTCTGAAAAGAAATTTAAATTTAGAAATAAATTTATCTTTCTCTGCTTCATCTTTGGACTCAAACTAACGTTCTAAAGAAATTGTGGTCACAGAGAATCTATTGTTTGATGATACTTGTGGGATATTTATACAATGTGTGAAGTTATATTGCTGTGATTGGTTTAATAAAGAGCTGAATGGTCAATAGCTAGGCAGGAGGTATAGGCAGGACTTCTGGACACAGAGAGGAAGTGGAGGACATAATTGAGGAACAGAAGAGATGGCAAGGAGTTTGGGGGAAATCAGACATACAGAATGGAAGAAAGATAAAAAGCTACAAGATAAAATGTAGATTAATATAAATGGGCTAATTTAACTTGTAAGAGCTAGTGTGACAAGCCTAAGCTAGGGACTAGCTTTAATAATTAATAATAAGTTTCTGGGTCATTATTTGTGAGCTGGTAGCCCAAATAAAAATCCTTCCATAGATACTTGTACCTTTCCTGAAGATCCCAGGATTGTTGGAGAATTTGTTGCCCCAGTTCCTCATGCATCTGATGTTCTTCCTGAGCAACCCAGAGTTGTTGAGACCTCATGATGACCCTTAATGGCTTTATTCAAAATGGTAGAAACTCTGATCTAAGACGAGAAATTTCTTAAGGGCTCAATAGCCTTCTGTCCCCATGAAATTTCTTTCACTGACAAAATAACAGTCATCTTAATGTGATATATTTTCTGTCATTGTGGTAATTTATTGAACCAAATGACTGGATGAAGCAACTTCTGCATCTGAGAATCAGGGATCATTTCGGAAGAGGAGTCAGAATGATTAATGTAGTTATGGGAAGACACAGTGGGAAATATCCATGAACCACAGGATGAAGAATGTCTAATGTCCAAGCAGAGTAGCTCGTTAATCAAGATGGGAACCTTTAGATTTTTTTTTTCGAGACAGGGTTTCTCTGTGTAGCTTTGTGCCTTTCCTGGCGGTGATGGCTCATGACATTAATCACAGCACTCGGGAGGCAGAGCCAGGCAGATCTTTGTGAGTTAGAGGCCAGCCTGGTCTACAGAGCGAGAACCTTTAGATTTTTAAAAAAGATTTATTGTTATGTTTGTGTTTATGAGTACTTTGCCTGCACATATAATATATAAGTGTAGCATGTGCATGAAATGTCCATGGAGGCCAGAAGAGAGTGTGAGATCTCCTGGAACTAGAGTTTCAGGTGGTTGTGAGGCATCATGAGAGTGCAGGGAATTGAACCCGACTCCTCTATGACATCAGCAACTGCTTTTAATTGCTGAGCCATCTTTTCAGGCATGACCTTCCTATCTTTGGTTGAGGATTGCTATTGGTCAGAGCTCTGGTTCATGTCCTGGATATTACCTAACATGTAGTTTAGGGCATGGAAGAGCTGGTTTCTGTTTATGCATTATGAGGCTATCTATGTCTTTACACTTACTTTTTGATTTCTTTATGTCAGCTATTTATGGTAACCAGAAATCTTTTCATTAGTCTTCACAAAAATGAACTTATGTTTTATTTCTAGGTGGAAGCCACTATATGGTGATGAACCGTGTGTCACAAATTCTTCAAGAACATGGTCATAATGTGACCAATCTGCTTAATGAAAAGCTTCTCATTCCAGGTACTTTAAAAAAAATTATCACAGCTGGGCACTGGTGGCACACGCCTTTAATCCCAGCACTTGGGAGGCAGAGCCAGGCGGATCTCTGTGAGTTCGAGGCCAGCCTGGTGTACAGAGCAAGATCCAGGAAAGGCACAAAGCTACACAGAGAAACCCTGTCTCGAAAAACCAAAATAAATAAATAAATAAATAAATAAATAAATAATAAAAATTATCACATTAAGTCAATTTGAATAAAAAATAATGGCTTTTCTATAGAACTGCTTGATATAAGTTCTGTATTTGATCTTATTTAGATATAAATCATGGTACATGTGTTTGTGTTTGTGCATGTGTGTTGTTGTGTGTGTGAATGTGTGTATGTGTGTGTATATATGTTTTCTAGATCTCATTAGACTTTGTGGTCTTGGCCTCATGTGATAAACTACTGCATTTTACTTTGTGGTGTAGGTAGACTGTGATTACCAGAACCAATGGTATTGAACATTATTGATCCTTAAGTATTAGGCCTAGTAAAAGCTGATTGGAAAGGAATGACATTGTCCATCCATGGGTAGATATTTTTACTCAGGGGGGTAGGTGTTTATGAAAGAATGAACCTTCCCTTCTCTGGTCTTTTTTTTTCTCTTTTGTCATGTGGCTCAAGTGCTCACTGTATATTAAACACATCACCTTCTGTGTTATGATGCAGTGAAAAGGCATCCACCAAAGGCTCCACACAAAAGCTCCACACAATCCGGGATTGTCAATATTTAAAGCTATGAGATAAATACATTTTTATGTTTATATTTATTTTCATTGTGTATATTTACATGTTATGGTGTGTATTTCTGCATATGAGTACAAGTGCCCAACGAGGCCAACACAAGTTGTTGAATCACCTGGACCTGGAGTTAGCAGGCAGTTGGGAGCTGCCTGATGTGGATTTTGAGAGCTGAACATGGGTCCTCTGCAACAGTAGTATACACTTTAAACTGCTGAGTCATCTCAGTAAAATATTAACACTATAAATTAAGTAACATCAGATATTAGGTTATGGCACTAAAAACAGATTAGATATCCTATTACCTGAATGTCACTCGCAGTCAACACTACACATCATTATTGATCATTTTGAGAAATTTTATGTCATGTATGTCTAAATGTAGTGTTGAACAGACATATTCTGCCATATTTAGGAATTCAATTATCTAAGTATAGCTACACTGAGCCACATAAATCAGTTTCTATTTTTAAAAGACCTACAATTTAAGAAATATTTTCTAATAACATTTATATTTATGCTCAACGTTTAGGATGTGTGTTGAGAAAACCCCAGTTTCTTGAAGATTAACTGGCTACCACAAAACTTTGCAGAATGATATCAGAAGTTCTTATTTAGCTTAGTGAGTACAGAGAATCTTAAGTAAACCAAAACCCACCAGTCTCTGCTGATAGATTCGGGCACAGAAGCCCAGAAAACTTCAATTCTTTGTTTGTTGGATCTATTTTTACACATTTAATTTGCCTTAATATTCCGGTTTCATAACTACAATGCATGCTTATCTTGTTTTGCCTAGTCTCATAACCTTTGACACGTTGCTTAAAGCTATAAACTCTTTGATCTTTTAGCAAGCTATGCACTAAAGGTCTGCAAAGAAATCCTCCATGTCTGTTGATCAATTGTTTTTAATACTTAGATGCATGTGTTGTTGACCTAAATTTTCTTTTGTCTTTTATTTTCTTTCTCTTCTCTCCCTGCCACCATGCCCTGCTATTTTCTCCCCTCCTGTGTTCTCTTCTTTCTTTTCTTTTTTCTTAGTTTTTCTGAGATAGGCCCAGGCCTTCATGGAACATATCCATATACCCATGCATCTTTCTGATCTTCTCATATTTACAACTTCCTCCAGAGAGAACTAACCAGAATTATCAAAGAGAATGACAATTTTGAGAGGTCTAAGACTAAAATCAAGTTTGAAGTGAACCCTTGATTGTGTTGTAATGATTCTGTGTAGCGTTTTTTTTAGCTATAGATATGGAATCGGTAGGGATATAAAGGGCATTTTCCAGGATCCTGTGTCATTGTTATCTGTGTTGTGTAGGCATAAACATTCAGTTGGGTCTATTCAGCTGGATATTATGTCGTACAGAGCAGCCATCCTAACTCTTTACTATGAGCACCACTGCCTTGCAGACACACAGGTGAGAGTCCTTCCACTGAGGAGACACATTCATAGTGTGTGCTGCAATCTACAATCATGACTGAGTCTCAGATTCTAAAATAAGGTTGGGCTGAGACCCATGATGCAGGAATAATGAAAAGGAAGTCCCAATCCTATAGTCTGTCTACAAATACTAATAGAAACTCTCCAGGGAGTCTCATGTGAGGATTCTGTTTTTGACTTAATTGTCTTGATTTAAAATTCTCATAAATAGCAAGAAACGATGGGTTGAGGTTTTTTTTTTTTCTGTAAATGACAGATATAGGTTGAAAATGTCAGGAGTTAAACTTCAAAATTGCAATCAAACTGTTAATTAACACATGAGTAATAAGGAGAAGTGCCAGAGTGGCCAGTGAAGGCATGGCCGCCTTTTTCTCTTTCCTGCTTTCTTCCTTCCTTCCTTCCTTCCTTCTTTCCTTCCTTCCTTCCTTCCTTCCTTCCTTCTTTCCTTTCTTTCTTTCTTTCTTTTCCTTCCTTCCTTCCTTCCTTCTTTCCTTTCTTTCTTTTCTTTTTTTTTTGAATAAGCATTTAAAGTAAAGTTAGAACCCTTGAATTTGATCAAACAAACCACAAACAAACATGGAAACACCACTTTGTTCTGGCACCTGTTTATACTCCAAGTGTTTGGCTGCCTCAAGAAACAGGTTTGTGAGTTGAAAGCCAATGTGGGCTACTAAACATAACCCTGCCACAAATCAAAGAAATGAACAACCAAACAAACAACCAAACTCCAAACATGAAATGAACAGCAACAAAAAGGCAAACAAGCATATCAACACTTGGCATATTTCATTTTAATTTTTCTATGAAATGCAGGGACTCTGCAGTCAAACTGACTTGTAGTTAACTGCAAACTCTAACTCACTATAGTGACAAAGTTAATGAATAATTTTAGACTGTTTTCCTTTATACTTTCTCACATGTAAAGTGAAAAATAATAGCTGTGTCTTTATGAAAGCTGTTGCTAGAATTTTACATTACTGTAGACTGTATAAATGTTCTT
>CABHPH010156428.1:0-28548 GCA_902168325.1 Peromyscus nudipes
GGTCCTGCCCAGTCCCACAGCCACTCAGACCCAAATAAACACACAGACGCTTGTGTTAATTAAAACTGTTTGGCCTCATGGCTCAGGCTTCTTGATAGCTAGATATTACATCTTAAATTAACCAATTTCTATAAATCTATACCTTGCCACGTGGCTCATGGCTTTCCAGTGTCTTTACATCTTGCTTCTTATGGTAGCAGTGGCTGGCAGCATCTCCTGACTCAGCCTTCCACTTCCCAGAATACTCCTCTCTGCTTATCGCACCTATACTATACTTCCTGCCTTGCTACTGGCCAATCAGCATTTTATTTATCAATCAATCAATCAGAGCAACACATTCACAGCATACAAAAAGACATCCCCGCACTTCTCCTTCAGCCTTCCTTCCTCCATATCATCCCAATATCCAAGCCTACAATACCAGCAGGTATTGACTGTGCACACACCAGTTGAGCAGAGCTAGGGAAATAGGTAAGCCAACTGAAGACCTTCCTCACTGCTTCCACTCAAAATCCAATCTTCTAGTCTCATCCCCAGCTCCACAGTGGAACACTTGTGGCAGCCTTGCCTGCCCCTACTCCTGTTCCCATCTCCTGTAGATCCCACAGACCTTCCCCTTCTAACCTCCCTCTCCCACTCATCACTTTATGCCAGCCCCCAGGTGTAACATGAATCTTAAAAGGTATTATTAATCAAAACTCAGGAGCCAGGTATTGGGGTGAATTCTGAAAAATCAGAGAAACAGAACAAGCCACAGCTAACCTCACCTCACCAACTTCTCAGCCAATCCTCTTTCCTCAAACTGAAAGCCCCTGAATCCTCATCCGAATGGATCTCAGCTGAACTGCTGCTAAAAGCCTAAAAGCTTAAAAGCCTAAAAATCCCTAGTTCCTGGTCATCAGGCCTTATACACCTTTCTACTTCCTGCCATCACTTCCTGTGATTAAAGACATGTGTCTTTCCCAAGCAAGACATGAGATCTCAAGTGCTGGGATTAAAGGTGTGTGTCACCATGCCTGGCTGTTCCCAGTGTGGCCTTGAACTCACAAAGATCCAGATGGATCTCTGCCTCTGGAATGCATGGCTACCACTGCCTAAACTCTATGTTTAATGTAGTGGCTATTCTGTTCTCTGACCCCCAGATAAGTTTATTGGGGTGCATAATATATCAAACACACCCAAATCTAGCAGGAACTTCCACAGACGACTCCTGCCAAGAAAGCAGGCAGGCTGTAGACCTTCCCTTCCCCTCTGCTTTTCTAGATCTGCCACCCCCAGTCTCATCCACAATGCTATAGCGGAGCCTTTGGGGTGACCTCTCTTCACTGTCTCCTCCTCCCCATTTCCCAGAAAACAAAATAAGCACACCCCTTTTGAGCACTCTGCTCCCCTTTCTCCTGCAGATGCCCTCAAATCCCTAGCCTGTCCACATTCTAAGTACCAGCTCGCAGTACCCAGAAACACATTTTACCTAGAATCCACAGCAGCCACAACTATCAGATCCAAAGAAAATTTCCTACCAGGCAACACACTGGCATCACACTCTCTGTAAAAACCAGAGAGGGAACAGAAACCAAGGGGCAAAACACCCACCCAATGAAGACAAATCCAGTATTCAGCTTCTGGGCCTATAATCATGCCAGTATAAAAACAAAATCAATAACAGCCAAGATAATATGTCTCCTCTAGAACCCAGCTATGCTATCACATCAGGCCCTGAATATTCCAACATGGCTGAAACACAAGAAAAAGGCTTTGAAACCACCTGTATGAAGTTGCTAGAAGGCCTTAAAGAAGAAATAAATAAATCCCTTAAAGAACTCCAGGAAAACACAACCAGTAGAAGAAAATAAATAAAAATGTCTGCCAGGCGGTGGTGGCACACACCTTTAATCCCAGCACTTGGGAGGCAGAGGCAGGTGGATCTCTGTGAGTTTGAGGCCAGCCTGGGCTACAGAGTGAGTTCTAGGAAAGGTGCAAAGCTACACAGAGAGACCTTGTCTCAAAAAAAAACAAAAAAAAAATTGTTCAAGACCAGAAAGTAAAAATAAAATCAATAAAGAAAACCCAAAGTGAGGGAATTCTGGAAATGAAAAATTTAGGAATCAAACAGGAACTACAGAGACAAGCATCAGGAACAGAATACAAGAGATGGAAGACAGAAATTAAGGAGTTGAAGATGTAATAGAAGAAATGGATATAACAGTCAAAGAAAATATTAAATCCATTAAAAACTCTTAACACAAGACATACAGGAAATCTGGGACACTATGGAAAGACCAAACCTTAGAATACTAGGAATGGAGGAAGGTAAAGAAATCCAGCTCAAAGGCATAATTTTTTTTCAACAAAATCATAGAATAATATTTTCCTAATTGAAAGGAGATGCCTATAAAAGTACAAGAGCATACAGAACACCACATAGACTATACCAGAAAAGAAATTCCCCAGGAACATAATAAAATGCTAAACCTACACAACAAAGAAAGAATATTAAAAGCTTAAAGGGAAAAAGCTAAATTTTTTATAAAGGCAGACCTTTTTTTTTTTTTTTTTGGTTTTTTCGAGACAGGGTTTCTCTGTGTAGCTTTGCGCCTTTCCTGGAGCTCACTTGGTAGCCCAGGCTGGCCTCGAACTCACAGAGATCCACCTGCCTCTGCCTCCCGAGTGCTGGGATTAAAGGCGTGGGCCACCACCGCCCGGCTAAGTCAGACCTATTAGCATTACACCTGACTTCTCAATGGAGACTCTAAAAGCCAGAATGGCTTAAACAGATGTGCTGCAGACTGTAAGAGATCACAGATGCCATCCCAGATTACAATACCCAGCACAATTTTCAATCACCATAAATGGATAAAATAAGATATTCCATGATACAGTCAAATTTAAACAATTTCAATCTACAAATCCTCCCCTATAGAGGTGCTAGAAAGAAAAATCTAAACCAAAGAGGTTAATTGCACACATGAAAACACAGGAAATAAACAATTTCACATCAGCAAAACCAAATGAAGGGAAACACACACACCACCACCACCACTAATAAAATAATAGGAATCAACAATCATTGGCCATTGATATCTCTCCATATCAATAGCCTCAATTCCCCAATAAAAAGAAACAGATTAACAGAATGGATTAAAAAATAGGACTCTGTAACTGGAGTTTTCCCCAGTCCTGTCCAGCCCCATGGACCCCACAAACGCTTATAAAATAATCACTCAGAAACTTATATTAATTAAACTGCTTGGCCATTAGCTCAGGCCTACCATTGTCTAGCTCTTACACTTATACTCAGCCCATTTCTGTTAATCTATATGTCGCCACATGTTCTGTGGCTTTACCTGTTGCCTTTACATGTTGCTGCCTGGACGGCAGCCTGGCTTCTCCTCCTTCAAGCCTTCCACTTCCCAGACTTCTTCTCTCTCTTTGTTCTGCCTATACTTCCTGCCTGTTCTGCTGCATTCAAGAAATGCACCTCAATATCAAGTATAGATATTATCTCAGGGTAAATGGTTAGAAAAACATATTCCAAGCAAATGGACCTAAGAAGCAAGCTGGTATAGCTATTTTAATATCTAACAAAACAGACTTCAAATCAAATTGATCAAAAGAGATGGGGAAGGACATTACATACTCATCAAGGGAAAAATCCAACAAGATGACATTTCAAGTCTTAACATTCATCCTCTAAACACAAGGGCAACCAAGTTTATAAAAGAAACACTACTACAGCTTAAATCACATATTGACCCTCACACACTGACAGTGGGAGACATCAATGCTTCACTCTCACCAAGGGACAGGTCATCTAGACAAAAAGTAAACAGAAACTGACTTTACAAGCCAAATGGACCTAACAGATATTTAACAAAAATTCCACCAAAGCCCACAAACAAATACAGCTTCTTCTCAGCACCTCATGAAACTTTCTCCAAAATTAACCACATATGGGGAAAGTCTCAATAGAGACAAGAAAATTGAAGTAAGACCCTGCATCCTATTAGACTACTATGGATTAAAAATGGATATCAACAACAACAGAAACAACAAAAGCTTACAAATTGAACAACCTTCTACTGAATGAAAAATGGGTCAAGACAGAAATAAAGAAAAAAATTAAAGACTTTCTAGAATTCAATGAAAATGAATACACAAGAAACCCACACTTATGGGACACTATGAAAGCACTGCAAAGAGTTCATAGCACTAAGTGCCTACATTAAAAAAATCAGAGCAATCTCGTGCTGATATAACTTAACTAGAAATCTCTAGAACAAAAAGAAATAAGCATACTCAAGATGAGTAGATGGTAAGAAAACTTTTTTCTCTCTCCAATCTGCATTCTTCCTCCTTATTTTCTCTGCCTGCCAGCCCTGCCTATCCCTCTATTGTGTAGCTATTGGCCATTCAGCTATTCATTAAACCAATCAGATGTCTTACACAGGCAAGGTAAAACAAATACAACACATCTTTACATAGTTAAAAAATGCAGCATAAACAAATGCGAGACATTGTTACATAGTTAAAGTAATATTCTGCAACATACATAAGTGTACCACATCTTTACATAGTTAAAGTAATATTCTGTAACATAAGCAAATGTAACACATCTTTACATAGCTAAAGTAATGTTCCATAACAGAAATGGATACTTTTTTCTATAGGTGCCATTCACCAAAGTTAAATCAGAATCAGATAATTTGAATAAATCTATATCCCCTAAGGAAATAGAAGCAGTCATTAAAAGTCTCCCAAACAAAAAAATCCCAGGGCCAGATAGTTTTAGTGTATAATTCTACCAGACTTTCAAAGAGGAGTTAACACCAATACTCCTCAAATTATTCCACAGAATATAAACAGAAGGAACATTGCCCAATTCATTTTATGAGGTTGCAGTTACCCTGATAACCAAACCCCACAAAGACCCAACAAATAAAGAGACCAATTTTCCTTATGAAAATAGATGCAAAAAATTCAATAAAATACTTGCAATCTGAATCCAAAACCCATCAAAACGATCATCCACCATAATCAACTAGGCTTCATCCCAGAGATGCAGAGATTGTTGAATACATGAAAATCAGTACCTATAATCCACTATATAAACAAACAGAAAGACCACATCATCATCCCATTGGATACAGAAAAGGCCTTCAACAAAAATCCAATACCCTTTCATTATAAAGGTCCTGGAGAGATTATGGATACCAGGGAAATATTTAAATTAATAAAGGCAATTTGTAGCCAGACTGTAGCCAAAGTCAAATTAGATGGAGATAAACAACACAATTCCACTAAAATGAGGAACGAGACAAGGTTGTCTACTCTCTTCATACCTATTTAATATAGTATTTTATATATCTTTATATATCTTACTTGAAGACTTAGAGAAATAAGACAACGGAAGGAGATCAAGATGACACAAATCAAAAAGAAAGAAGTCAAAGTGTTTTCCAGTTGCAGATGACAGGATAAGCGACCCTCAAAATTCCACCAGGGAACTCCTACAGCTGTTAACAAATTAGACTATATAAAATTAAAAGGCTTCTCCACAGCAAAAGAAACAACATAGTGAAGACTGCGGACAGAATGAGAGAAAAACCTTTGCCATCTATTCATCTGACAGGGAATTAACATGTAGAATGTCACAAGAACTCAAAAGTTGAAGGTGAAAGTACAAGTAACCTAACCAGTAAATGGGCAAATGAATTTTACTGCTAAAAAGGAGTACAAATGTCCAGTAAATACGTGAAAAAGTATTCAATTCAACATCTTTAGTTATCAAGGAAATGCCAGTATAAAGGTGAAAATTGAAATTCTGTATTACCACAGCCAGAAGTACTATCACCCGGAAAACAAAGACCAACAAATGCGTTGATGATGGAGAGAGAGAAAAGAACCCTTACCCTTATACACTATGGTAGGAATTTACATTAGTACAACCATTGTGGAAATAAGAATGGAGTTTTCTGATGAATTAAAATTAGAACTCCCACATAATTAAGCTGTACTACCCTTGGGTATATACTGAAAGGATCTGCGTGCAGCAGCAACTCATGTACATACACATGTTCATTGCAGCATCATTCACAATAGCCAAGATAAAGGATTCATTTAAGTGTCTTAGTGGATAGATGGATAAAGATGTACTATGCATAACAATAGGGTTTTTATCATCTGAAACAATGAATGAAGTTATGTTTACAAGACTGGAAGTAACTGGAGATCATCGTGTTAAAGTAAGACATATTTAGAAAAGATGTTAGAAAGAAACTCAGTATTTTATATAATTAATATACACTAATAAAAACCAAACCTTAAGCTCTTAATCACTTTCTACACAATTTCAGAATTTCTTTGTATTATATGTGCGTGCAGGTAAGGGTTTGGATATATCTTCTTAATCCTGAATTGCAGGCTCACACGTGTTGAACACAGTTTCACAACATCCATGCTGTCTATTTCAATTCCTTTATTAATGGAGACAGCTAAAGAGAATACACATCATTGCAACTAGGAGACAGTCAGGATCTTCAATTTATAGATTTTCTTTTCCTGGTATTAAAAGCCAACTAGACATTACTTGGGAAAGAGGGAGCACTCTGGCTGTTTAGCAGGCAATGACTTTTCTTAATGGTTATTAGTGTGACATCTGCCATGAAATTCTGTTTGCATTTGATGTAGTTTGAACAGGAGCAGAGCTCCAGAAGCTAAAGAAGCTACCTTGTTGTGGCTTCGTACACAGCAGGGCAAGTTATTTTGTTCATAAAGACAGTCAGTCAGACAAACACACACACACACACACACACACAAACACACACACACACACACACGTGCACACATGCTCTGTGGGTGTAAACTGACCTTAGGTAAAATGCATATGGAAATGAATTATAAGTCTGTTGTTTCAAAGTTAATGTCAGGAGCCAAAAGGCTAGCCTCCTTTCTCTAGGGTGCAGATTAAATCAAGCCTAAAATGGTAATAAACAGAAGCTTCTCACCTGGGAAGAAAATAATTTGGAACCAGATGGCGAATCAGATCCTGAACTCCAAAACTCTTTCTTCCTATCTTTAATATTATATTCTGAGGCAGATAGTAGATCTAAAAACATTAAGAATCATGATTTTATAGTATTTAGGGTGTTTTATGTACAAAATAATGATATAACTTTTAAGAATGAAAATTTTAGACCCATCGGCAGTGAATAACTGTCTTGTTTCCCCACACCCACCCCAGGATTTGTTGTCAATTGTTTTTTGATCTTAGCAGTTCAGACTGGAATAAGATAAAATCTCAAAGTAGCTTTAATTTGCATTTCCCTGATGTTTCTTTTCTTCCTAAGGTAGCATCTGAAATATTTCAACTATTCAGAATAAAATTACCACTGATTAGAGAGATGTTTTATGTTCTAATAATTTTGCAGCTATCTGTGGAAAACTCCAGAATCAGGTTGTATTAGCATGGCACTATGTATAGGTTATCCTCTGAATAAGAAGCGAGGCTGGGGTAGGTTAAAGGACAGACAGTTCACCAAATTATTTTCCTCAAGTATCTTTAGTTCCTTAGACATAATTTTAATTATCAAAGAAGGTTAATAAGATTGCGTGCTGAGACCTTTAAGTGGCAGAATCTGAAATAATTGTTTAAAAATCCAGCTTGATTCTCATCATGACTTAAGCTAAATTTAACCCACCAGTACAGGGGACTGATAACTCATCCTTTCTTGATGGCAATTACAGACACAATAATGAATAGATTTTTAGTGAAAGTGCATTTATGAACACACACACACACACACACACACACACACACGCACACGCACACACATATATATATACACTCACCTCTCATGTATGTCTAAGTACATGTTACCACTTCCTCTGGTAAAGAATTTACAGAAAAATGTCTTGATATGGAATTATCTTTGGTATTAATTACATAGTGAAGTTCTTATCAACTCATATTAACAAATGACATACTGGTATTAAGGAATGAGAAAGTTCATTGGCTTCAGGAACTAAACCCTGAAAGACAAATGAGTTACAAAATTTCAGTGTTGGGATGATGTAGGTAGTGATGAGACACTGTGCTTTTGTTACAAATGATGACACTTTGGACACAGTAACTCGTTGGCAGTACTCATCATGATAAGCTCAATGATGTGGCTCATTCTGTTGAAGTTGTAGTTATCTTGTGAGCTGAGAGTAAGTTGTAGATGTCGTGACTTGAACCTAAAAATATGGCATCTATTTTATAGAAAATAAATTATCCTCTATAACTGTAAGGTAATCAAAGTGACAAAATTCAGCATTAGCATTTTGTAAATAATGTATCTTCTATATTTTCACTAATATTATCTACCTTTTAGATTTTTTTTCCTTGTTATCAACTCTGGCCCATGATCACACATAAAACATGGCTTTCATCTCTTTAGCTTCCTTAACACCTGGGAGGGACACTGCTTAGACCTTTGTCTCCTTTTGATACTGATTTTTTATTGCTCTTGTTTTTGAACATTTGTGCTCTGACACTTTCCTTATGCTTACATCCAGATAATGCAGTTTTAGCAGGCGTGATATTTGCAGTATTAAGAATTATTAGACGTGCTGTCTTAGTTCGCTTTATATTGCTGTGATAAAGCAACATGAGACCAAAAGCAACTCAGGCAGGAGTTTATTTCATCTTGTAGCTCATCAATTGTAGGTCCATCACTGAGGCTGTCAAAGTCTTTGGAGGAATGGCTTACTCAACTTGCTTTCTTGTACAATTTAAGAACATCTTCCGAGGGGTGGTGTGGCCCCTAGTGGTTCGGATCCTCCCATGCCAGTCCTTAGTCAAGAAATGCCTTATATGTTATCTGATGGGGGCATTTTCTCAATTGACCACCCCACTTCCAGATGGCTCTGGCTTGTGTCAAGTTGACAAGAAGCCTGCCATCACACAAAAGATGTCCAGCAGATCTCTGCATTCACTGCCATTCACTGCAAAAAGAAGCTGCTCAGATCATGGTTGAGAGTAGTGCTTGTCTATGAGAATAAACATAAATTGTCAGAAGATGACCTGTGGTGGCTTACAGTAGACTTGCATAATAGTGGACCTGTCAACAGTCAGTCATGAACGGGAGGAGGCTTCCTGGGGAAGTATTAGTCACTGATGGATGTTGAGGGAAGATGAGTCATTACCTTTAGCTGTGTTGCCACTGATGGATCCTCTAGACTCCAATGCATGGTTCAACATCCATGCTCATCTGGACAGCCCTGGTTGAACTTGAAAGGTCACAAAACAAAATGAAAAGACATGAATGTGGGAAAGATACTTAAAGGGGGTTATCAACAGGAGTAAGAGAGTGATAAGAATGGGTAGTGGTAGTGAGTTATCAGAGTCCATTGAATACATGCTTGAAATTGTCAAGAGTAAATTTAACTTAAAAAATATGGGAAAAGGAACATAGACAACACCCCCACACACAGAATCAAAAGTCTCCATAAAATACAAATAAGTTTTCAGAGGCAATCATAGCACTTGTTTACTGTCCTAACAATGTAGAATGTCAAGTTACCATCTCCTGCCTATCAGAATAAAATATAGAAGACAGCACACTATTAATAAATACAAAAATTTCTGCTGCTGTTTCTGGGTATGTCAAATGTCTCAACTGCTATGAGGAAGGAATAGGGAAAATTTGAAAAACAATCATTCACTGTGACTCTGCTGTTAGGGATTTATATTTAGTTATAGTTCCAAAACTATGAAAATGCATCAACACGAGCCATTTTAATATTTTTTGCATTGTAAAATATTGGTCAGGAATAATCTAATTCTGGGACATGGGAATGAAGATGGCGCATTGAAAGACAGCTACTGTGGAGGTACAGGAGAAATGGGGGAAGAAGAAGCTTCTATAAACTACTATGAAATGATTTCTAGGATAGATTGGGAAGCAAAGAACAATAACAACAACAAAATAAAATGCAGAGAGTATAAACTGAATCCTATTTTTATGTGTAAAAAGTGAGGGAACACACACACACACACACACACACACACACACACACACACACACACACACTTTCATATACTAAAACCCAAGAAGAAAACAAACAGAAATTAATGCAATTGTTCATTTTATTTCTCTTTCTAAAAAGCATGTTTCTGGGACTGGAAAGATAGTTGTTGAGTGGGTAAGATCACTTGATTGCTGCTCTTGCAAAGGACCCAATGTTGGTTCCCATCATCCACATGGGGGCTCACAATCATCTATAACTCCAGTTCCAGGGGAACTGCACTTAATTCATTAACTATTTCAACCACAAATGGATGTTAAATTTCATCAATTATTTTTCTTACTTCACAGGGCAGTTTTTCTGATATTTTCTTACATTTAAAAGCAGTAATGTTGTTTGCTATTCTTTTGCTTTGTATTTATCATACATACCCAGTTCATAAAACCTGCTAACATATTTATTTTTCATAGTTTGGGAGATAGTATCATTACTGTGTCTCCTTTAGAGAAGTTCTTTTCTGACCTCTGGCAGCTTCCTCCCATGCACTCCACTGATGAACATATAGCTTGATGTTGTAGAATATTATTTTAAGATGTATTACATTTGTTTATGTTGTGAAATATTTGTTTAATGATGCAAAGATGTGTTGCATTCTTTTATGTTGTATTTGTTTAACTCTGTGAAGCTGTGTTACTTTACCTGTCTAAAAAACATGATGGTCTAATAAAGAGATGAATGGCCAACAGTGAGGCAGGAGAAAGGATAGATGGAGCTGGCAGGCAGAGAGACTAAATAGAAGGAGAAATCTGGAAGAAAAAGAAGAAAGAGCAAGAGCACAAGGAGAGGAGGATGCTAGGGGCCAGCCACACAGCCACACAGCCAGCCACAGACTAAGAGTGAAAGTAAGATTATGGAAGTAAGAAAAGGAAAAAGCCCAGAAGCAAAAGGTAGATGAGATAATTTAAGCTAAGAAAAGCTGGCAAGAAACAAGCCAAGATAAGGCTGGGCACTTGTAATTAAGAATATTTCTCCGTGTATATGTATTCGGGAGCTGGATGGGGGGTCAGCCAAAGAACAAAAGAGTAGAAAAAAATAACTAGCTACAGCTTGGTACTCTAAAGGGTGGGAGTTAACATGGGATCTGTTCTCTAAACAGAGATGTCATATGTCACCTCACTAGAGTTGGAAAATTACTCTAGAAAGAACGTTCCTAGGCCCCCAGAGTTTGTTGTCTCACTCAGCAAAGGTTTACTGATCACTTTCCTCTTTTCTTGTATTTTTTAGGCTGACCAAGTAAACTCTTTTTTATCTTTTCCTCTCTGAATAGTTACTCTGTGTTTACAATTCCCAGATATTAAATCACAGCTCTTCACCAATTTGTGAGTTAATTCAAGTTCAAAATATACAAGATAACTATATCATCAGAATCTCAGTGAATGGGGCCTGGAAATGTATGTTTTAAAGAAGCACCTTGGATGATTTTTATACGTGTGTACTGTACATTAGGAACCAACTACCCCAAATAATATTTAAGTTAGGCAAAGGCACTTATGCTTAAGTTATGACTATTTGCTATTTTATATTTGAGACAGAATGTAAGAATGCACTGCTGACTTCTCATTCCCTAGCCAAAGGAAAGGCATCAGACAGAGTAGAGATGATATTTTATATTATCAATAAATTGAAAAGGAAATTTTGATTGTAAGATATTAAGCATGCTTCCAAATTATTTTAAAAATAAGGACATTGATCATCATAACGGATTGTGTCATCAGGGACTATTCTGCAAAACATAAAGAAATAGGTTTCACATCCTGTATGTATTAAAGCCCCACACGTCATATTTGCATCCTATTTATGTGATGAAAATTGTTCATAAATACAAGTAATTATCATGCATGTTCTTCTCTGAACACATATGAAAATGAGGAAGCAGAAGAACTCGTGTTTCTCATATTACAATTTAAATAACAATTTTATGATTTGGGAATGCAGGTAAGGGTTCTGCCTCCAGCAGGCATAGTCTAGAGCAGGAAGCAAATTAGTACACAAAGTGGTAGAATGTGCTGTGATGAACGTTTATGAAACATGTTCTTAGACATATCAGGAAACAGCGGTTGGTTCATGTAAAGATGACACTCATCGTCCTTTGAAAGATGTTTACACAGAGTAATGATTTTGGCAGCTCAATCTCCATCCTGTCTCTTCCTAGAAATAGTTCTTTTTCCTTAGGAGAGTTTCTCTTCCACCTGCTAGACAATCAGTGAGTCTTGCTTCCTTTGTATAGGAGTCATTGGGAGGTCACAGCTTTAAATTCTGCTCTCTCTCTCTCTCTCTCTCTCTCTCTCTCTCTCTCTGATTTGGGCTGAAAGGAAGAGTGGAGATAACTTTCTTTCATTTCCTGAAACCAGTGTTCTAGTTTGCTTTTTTTTTTTTTTTAACTGTGATAAATCATTCTTACCTCTTGTAACTGGCAGAGGAAATTATTTATTTCAGCTTACAGGTTACAGTCCATCCAGTCCCTCATTTGAAGAAGCCAGGGCGGGAGCTCAAGACAGGAACCTTGAGGCCTGAAGCAGAAACCATGAATTAATGCTACTTATTGCCTTGCTGTTAGCTTTCTTCTACAGCCCAAGCCCACCTGCCTAGAGACAGGTCTGCCTACAGTAGGCTGAGTATCCTACATCAATTAGAAACTATAAAAATATCCCATAGCCTTGCCCATAGGACAATTTGATAGAGGCCATTTTTCATTTGAGATTTTCTCTTCCCCAGTTGGTTCTTGTTTTGTGGCAAATTGAGAGAGGAAGATAACTATGACAACTGGCCAGTGAGATCATTGTTGCTATTTGGAGAAAGCCTGCTTTAGTAAAATAGTGCAATTTATTTGTACCCAAACATAAAGTGCTAAGCTTAAGTCTCATAAAGATGAGGAGACAGACCTTGCCAAGAGATAACATTCTGCATGCAATCATATGTCAGAGGATTTTTAGAATTTTGTATTAATTGATATTAATTTTTAGAGATGAGACTAGAAATTTTCAAAGAAAAGTTGGTATGCCATACTGAGGAGTGGTAATTTTTTTTTGTTTTTAAAGGAATATAATCTGGATGACTCAATGGTGAGTGTATTTTCCAAATTATCTTGAGTCAAGTTGTCTCAAGATATTTTAATGGGGACCTTGTAAAGACAATTTAATCTTTTGACTTTTGCCAAGTAGCCAAGCGAGCTGGTTAGTTTTTTGGCAAATTAACACAGGCTGGAGACATTTGGGAAGAGGAAATCTTGATGGAGAAAATGCTTCCAGCAGATTGGCCTGTGGGCAAGTCTGGGGGCATCTTTATTTTAATGATTGATGTGAGAGGGCCCAGCTTCCTGTGGGTGGTGCCACCTCTGAGCATATAGAGGGTTCCAGATAGTATAAGAAAGCAGGCTGAGTAAGCTACGAGGAGCAAGTCAGAAAGCAGCACCCCTCCATGTTCTCTGCTTCAGCTACTGTCTCCAGGTTCCTTCTCTGGGTTCCTGTCCTGACTTGCCAGGATGGAGTGTGACCTAAGAGTTGTAAACTGAAATAAACTCATTACTTCCAAGTTGATTTTGGTTACAGGGCTTTATCCATAACAATAGAAATGCTAAGGAAGACACTGTGAATAAATATTCTATATTGTCTATTCCTCATAATGGTTTAGGTAGAAAACAAAGATGATTTTCTCAAAAATTATTTTAAAAAATTAAGTCAAGTATAAGGTAATTTCCTATATGAGCATGTTGCAAGACTTCCTTTAAAATTAAAGACTTACCTGAATAAGTTGCTTTACCCTCCTGTATGAGTTTGACTGAACGTTCAGTATCTCACAGTCAAATTATTTAAACAGCACATTCCTCCAAAATCATTAAAGATAAATACAATACTTGAGATATATTTGCCGTGTGTTAGTCACTTCTTGTCAAGGGACAAAATACCTTAGAAAATATGGTAAGTGAAATTTCAGCCTATGGTCATCTGGCTCCACTGCCGTGAGCCTGCAGCATCGTAGAGGAAGAGTCTGCCTGAGGAAAGCTGTTCAAACTCATGTATGAAGCTGAGAAGAAGTGACAGGCTGGAACCAAACACAAAATTTATTCTCCTAAGATGCCTCCAGCAGCCCTACTTCCTTCAACAAGGCCCTACTTCATAGTTTTCGTCACCTCTCAATCTAAACCTCATCAGGTTTAGAGTCCATTTGTGGGCAGACCTACTGATTTGTCCTCTGTAGTGACCTTTGCTGGCAGATGTGACAAGGAACTGGAACAGCTTTACGAAGAGTATGTGATGGTTTTTAGTCAGCTCAACACATTCCAGAAAAATGAAAGCCTAATTTCTTAGTTAAAAATGTTAAAAAACTTGCCTTTTGCTGTTAATGACCTGTATCTGAGTTCTGGGTTTTTAAATGATTTATCTTCTCTTACGTTGCACTTCCACTGGACTGCAATAAAGTTATTCCTATCATTCAGTGCTTCAACCTAGAATACAGAGCAGACACAGGCATTCATGGAGCTTAAGTGTTTGAATGCTTATTAGACAGCTTCGTGACTATTATACCAAAAAAGCCACGGACATACTCTTTTCCATGCTCCTTTGACCTCAGTGAAAACATTTTATTAAAGGATCAAAACAAAAATGAACCAATAACACCAAGGAAATTATTAAGAAGGAGTAATTGAAGTGGATTATTTGTGGAAGAATAAGAGTTAACTGAAATCAGGTTACACGTAAAACTAAGCAGTGGGAGGTAGAGCTGTGGCCCAGAGGTGACAGCGCCTCTGTCAAGCGGAATCTAGAAATAGAAAAGGAACAAAATGTATGCACTAACAGAAGGTCTTTCTGAATGACAGACAAGTCATTCCATTTCCAAACCTCTTTCCCTTCCTCCCCTCTCCTTGCACCAGGTCTCAACTTCCATTCCCTTATCTTCCTACTCTGGGAGAGTGAATTTCACCCCGAGTGGTGGAACACCTGATGATTCCTTGTTGATGATACTTAACATGGCTATTGGTGCTGTTGGAGAAAACCCTTCCTCAGGGAAAGCACGTCCTTTCCCTGACATTGCGCTAGAGGCTCACTTAAGGTGTACACTCAGATGACCTAGGGGATAAGCCAAGAGCCCTGTTCTATCTGCTCTGGGATAGGGTAAGAAAATATCTGTTTTCTAGAATAATCTTATAATATTTTATTAATAATACCAAAAAGTCAAGGATTATCTAAGAGGAGGAGAATGATCAAGGGGATATAAAAATACTAGAAAAATTACTTCCAAAGGGAAAGAAGATCATTCAGAACCAGAATAGTGACTAAAAAAATTTAAAAACTTCAAATTGGTACTAATGAGGTTGAATTTACAATAAGAAGAGGAACTAAGGGAGAACCTCAGAATATATAAGATGTGTCCTAATTAAAAGAGCAAAAATAATAAGAAAGGCTCACATAGGTACAGTCCTCACATATTAATATTGTAAGTAAATCAAGTTTCAATCCCTCAGAAATTTGATTAAATTAACAGCAAAAGATGGACATTATGCTACAGGCCTGTACTGCCTGCCACAATCCAGGGTGAAAAGTAGGCTGGGTTGGTAATAGATCCACAAACTTTGGCAATATGATACAAATTCTTCTAACAATGAATTTGAGGATAGCAAAACTGCTATTTTTATTACAAGAAGGAAGACTGAGATATTCCAAACAAACAAACAAACAACAAAACAGCAACAACAAACTTCTGAAAACTAATAACGAAAACAAGAGTTGGCCATGATTTTTTCAGGGGAGGATTTTGCAGAGAATAGAAAGAGAATATATTGGCATTTATTGGTCATTTTTATTTTGTCCTCATTAAAAAGTTAAAAATGTAGAAGAGAGATTTCTGTATATTCCTCATTCAGCACAACTAGTGCCAACATTTTGTATAATCACAATGAAATTCTGCAAACCAAAGGAATTAGTATCACCATGATATTATTAAGTCACGTACTTAACTCAATCTCCGCAATGTTTTCTGCTGACGTTTCTTCCACTTCAGGATCTAAGCCAGTTCTCACATTGCATCTCATCTTCTGGTGTAGCTACTGAGTCTTTCCTTGTTTTTCCTGACTTGGACAACCTCTGACCAGAGACTTCGGAGAATGCATCTTAGTTTTTGCTGGCGTGTTCTTGGGATCACATAGAAGCTATGTGTCCTTGGTAAGAACACTGCAGGAGTGGTGGTGTAGAAGTGAACCTACACATACATGGCCTTGTGGTTTGTTGCAACTGTGTCAGTACAGATCATTGGAAAACAACCTTTTCAGTAAATAATACTGACTCAACTGTTCAATATAAAGAGTAAGCTGAACTTTTACCTTTTCTTTACACCAGCTGCACCAAGCAATTTCAGGTGGATTATTTATAAATTTAAACAGAAAGGCAAAAAACTACATGACATTTGGAAGAAGCACAGCAATGACTTTGGAATCCTTTTTAAGGAGGACATAAAGAAGCTAAAAAAGAGAAATAACTTGGATCACCTTAAGATAAGACTATTTTAAGTGAATTTAATGAAATAAAAATATACATTTCCCTTTAATGTAAATGATAGAATGAGAAAAAAGAATTTGATATTACTTATCATATGTGGAATGTAACATGTCCACAATTTATAAACGTGACTGAAAATTAATAACAGAGAATAAAAAGTTTGAAGACATTTTATAATAGAGCCCACTCAATCAAATCACAATGAAAGCCTAAAAAGTGTTCAGTTGCATTAGTTATTAGTGCAATGAAAATTGAAACACACTCATACAAATGATACAAATAGTCACTAGAATGGATAAAGAGAAAACACATAATACAATACCATGTTCAGGAAGAAAGGTTTCTGTGCACAGGAGTTCTCCCTCTCTTGTGTTGCAGGCATTCTGCTAATAACTCAGAATACTCAGACATGGGAAACTAACTGAAGAAAGAGAGACTTCAGTAGAGTGGAAGGGTAAACTAGTATGTGTATATAGGCGGCTGATGTCATGTCTGTAGCTACCTTCTTTGACTAAATAAAATATGGACTGGGACTGTAACACTAAATTCCTATGGAAATTGGTGCTGTATCTATAATAAAGGGCATCAGATTATGTTTTAAACAGAGATTCTCTCAATGTAATCTGGAATCTTGGTTTTGAGATTGTGCAATATGCATATAGTAACAGATGAGAAGATAAAACATATAAACACCTTCTACCGCTTTAAAAAGATTAAGAAAAATGTATAAATTAGTATCTTGGACATCAGAATCATGTAGCCAGGGAGAGAAAATATCATAATTTTACACAAAGCATATTTTTTTTTCCTATGTAGTTTTGTGTCTTGTTCAACTCAAGTCTATCACATGCTACCTGGGCGTGCCACCCTGAGTTTCAGAGTCTGCGCTACAAAGGGGAGAAGTGATTGAAACTTTCCTCGAAAGCCTCTTTGGAAGGTTAAAGCAGAACATGATGGGTCTGGTGAGAACTTCAGCACTGGCTGCCCTTTCAGAAGATTGGGATTTGATTCCCACAGCTCACATGATGGCTCCCAAACATCAAATCTGATGCCTCTTCTGGCCTCTTTGGGTACTACATCCACATGGTGCACAGACAGATAATGCAGGCAAAACACACACACACACACACACACACACACACACACACACACACACACACAGTAAATATTTGTGTTAGAAAGCCAAGTGTGATATTGAGAAGTACATACAAGACACTCAAATGTTTGGAATGCTGCAAATGTCTAGTAAACTCGTCTGCTCTGTCTTCACTATGAGTTGGGAAGAGAGGAAGGACAATGGACAGATGCGAAGGAGATGAAAAAGGAGAGGGGAACGGAGATGAGCTTTCTGTTTGGAAGGATGTATATGTGAGCAGGTTGCCACAAGAATAAGGGAATGTGAAGTAAGTATTTATTCATGGTTTGATGATTTAAAAACATGCAGTTAGGTTGGAGTTTAAAAATCAAGGTGGTAATAATTGCTACAGGAAAATCATTGCCTGTCTTTGAATTGATGTACTTGTTCATCCTATGTCCAGCAGTGACAGTTCAAATAAAGTACGAGATTCAATCTCTTTGAGTAGTAAGTTCTGGGATGGACACTTTTCTAAAGGAAGCGATGATAAATGTACTGTGTATTTTCCTATGACTCATCATAATAGATGCCCAGCTACTAGCATTATTTCTGTCCATGGTCGAACTCTCTATTCCTTAGGATTATGGAACTTCTGTGTGAAGCAGGGAGAGCCTTCATGCCCATAGGACAGTAGCTTGTTATTGCCTCAAAATAACTTCTGCAGCTATTAGAGCAGCCAGCTCCAGGGGTGACAACGTAGTCATTACAGCTGCTTAAGTGAGACAGCTGGAAATCTCTTTTCAATGGCAGAATTGGGTCCCAAAGAGCCCTAGAGCCAATTTTCCTCAGGATCAATACAAGTGGTTCTGTCCCGGAAGATGGATTCCCCATTATGTGCACTTATTATTATGTTTTATAGTGAATCTATCATATATTTTGCTGCTCTTCTGGGGGCATGAGAAAACCCATCATTTCACAGATGCACCTCTGAATCATACTTAATAAGACTGACTCATGGGAGATCTCACTCCAAGCAATGTGGGATAATTAATAACTTTCTACAGCACAATATAAAGATAATGTTAAAAATTAGTAACTTTCTGTTGCACGCCCAGGACTGACAATATGGCCTTATCTTTTCAGAAATACAGTGAAATATTTGCAGCCTAAAAACTGAAAAGAAATATATAATGACATTCATAATACTGTAACTAACTGATAAGTATAAATATAGTTCGCACTGAAGTGTATTTGTTTCTAATTTTTACATTTATAATTACTTGTATACTTAAGGTCATATACCTTTAGTTTTTAAAAATATTTTCAATATATTAAAAACATACCCTCAATCATTACATTTTAGTGACTATATAATTTAATGCTGTTGTGGAGTATATAATTTAATGTACTGATTTTATGTTATGGGTTACTGACACCCTTCTTGCTCCATCATTAAACTAATATTGTAGCATATGTATTTCCTATTATGGTTCTTGCTTTATTATTTTGTGGAGAGACTTTTTATTCTTATAATCTCTCTCTACCATGGTGGTGTGACAGGTACCATCAATTCATTGTTCTATTTTTCTTGTTTTTTTTTCATTACAATCATTATTGGTTATTGTGTGAGTTTGATGTGGTTGTGGAAGAGTAGGCATCCGTGTGCTGCATTCATCTATGTGCTGCAGTACTTGAGTGGAAGTCATAGGGAAACATTAGGGAGTCAGTGGTTCTTCCATTTCCACTGTGGGTTCTTGGGGTTAGAACCCGGTCATCAGGCTTGTATGGCAAGTAGTTTTGCCTTCTGTGCTATCTCACTGGCTTTGTTCTCTTTTTCTTGGCTAAGTTTTGAAAATTACTTAATTTTCATCTTTCGAAAAAGAAGATCTTGCTTCTATTTAATGATTTCAAGGTTTAAATAATACTTTTATTTTGCCTGATTCATTTACTCTGTTTTTATCCAGTTCCTTACTTTGGAGTGTTTTAAGAGTTCTTTCTTAAAAAAAAAAAAAGATTCATGGGTTAAATGAGTTATTTTTAGTAGTAGAAATTGTTATTATCAAGATTTCAAAATTAGTAAATAAACATGATTTTATGACATTTCAAAAATTTACTATTCACATTTAAGAAGAATATACATTCTGTGCTATTTGCTATTTGCTAATACATTACTGCAACACGGATTGTTAGAAGGTCTTATTAATAAAAACAAACCTGGGACCAGGTATTGGGGTGAATGCTGAAAGATCAGAGAGACAGAAAAGGCCACAGCTAACCTCACCTTACCAACTTCTCAGCTGATCTCGTTTCCTCAAACTGGAAGCCTCTGAGGCCTCATCCAAATGGATCTCAGCTGAACTGCTGCTCGAAAGCCTAAAAGCTTAACCAGGCTCTAGTTCAATACTTTCAAAGTATTCTTAAAATTTCCTTTATTTTCTTATCTTTCCCAAGTAAGCCACTAGTAATGTCTAGCTATAAGATTTACATATACATTTTTAAAGGTACAATGCATATATAATTGTAGCTATTTATACATCATATGTTTGTTTGTTTGTTTCTACACATGTGATAATGTTACCTATTTCTTCCTTTTAGTGTCATGTTGATACGTTGATGAGGTTTAGTTGTTTAAGATAATTTCCCGGGGCTGAGGATCTGTGGCTAAGAGCACTTGCTGCTCTTCCAGAGGACCTTGATTTGATTTCCAGCATCCAGAGGGCAGCTCACAACTATCAGATCCAGGGGAACCAAAACCCTCTTCTGGCCTCCTTGGGTGCCAGGCACACATGTAGACATACATGAAGGCAAATACACATAAAATAAATTAATTAAAACATTTTCACAATTTGTCATTATGGGCAGTTTGCGCAAGGGACGGCTGGCTCCGTTGCCAGGACTGTCTGGGGTGGAATGTGTAGCAGCATCCCCCACTTCTACCCATGAAAAGATGCACGAAATGATGCTGACCTACGCCTTATTAGTCAGTACATTAAGAGACAGCCCTTATCTCCAGATACAACAATTTGTTCTAAAAATATCCCTGGGTGTCACCAAAGCGCCCATGCCAGGCCCAGCCTCACACTCTACCTGCAGCTTCAGATGTAAGCTCTCAGCTACTCTAGCAGTGCCAGACCATGAAGATCTTAGACTCACCCTTTGAAACTGGGAGCCAAGCCTCCAATTAAATGCCTGGTAAATTGTCTGGGTCATGGTGTGTCATCATAGCAACAGAACACTAAGATACCAGCACAACCTCCCTTGCTTGGGAATTGGTAATTTAAACTAATGTGCAGCATGCACTGTGAGGAAGGCTTATTTGATTGACAGTTGAGCTGACTACAGTTTTCAGGATTGTAAGCAATGCTAAGAAGAATAACACAATGGATGTTCCCTTTCCATCTGTGTCAGAATTTTCCAAGGACACATGGTATTGGCTTTGTGAGACTGTAAAGAATATGCATTGTAATTTTAAAGATACACAAGTAACTTTAAATAAATACATGATTGCCAGCGATGTATGTGTTTCATGGGATTCCACATCTTTGCTACTATTTTGTATAATTAGAATTAAAAAATTCGTATCATTCTCATATACAAAAGATACCTAATGATTATTTTACTTCCTATTGCCATGGTTACTAGTCAGGGTGAAAAATTTTTTCCGTATTTTATTAACTTTTTTTTCTTCTTTATGTCAATTTCCTGCTCATGTCCTGTTCTCATTTTTGAATTGTTACATTTATTTTTTAAATACATTTTTAATAATTCTTTGAGATTTTTGTACTTATATGCAGTGTATTTTAATCATATCCGTGCCCCTCTAACTCTTCCCAGGCCCTCATCTGCAGCCCCTTACAACTTTGTGTGATTTTATTTTAATAACCAGTTAATGCTGCCACATACCCATGGGTGTGTTGGCCATTTAACTCATTGTAGAGTTCTTTCTCTTATAAACAAGCCCTTGCTTTGTTTTCAACCTATTCCTTAGCTTATTGTGATTTTCGTTATATAATTCAAAACAATGCAGTTTCCAAGTTTTACTTTATGATTATGCTTGCTTTTAAAACCGTAACAAAAAGTGTGTATTTAAATGTTAAATAAATCTTTGCTATTTTGTCCCCTGGCTTTAATCAACCCAAATTTATTAATTTAAGAATATTGTAGTATAATTAACAATATTCAAAGCTGCTCATGTTTAAAGTGTATCATTTTACATATGCTAAAACATTACAGTATTTAACATAACTTTCATCCTCAAGTTGTTCCTCTCATCTTTGTACAAAGTTTTATTCCTTTCTCTTCCTCACACTTTCACATCTTTGAGTCACTCTCTTCTATTGCTGAAGATAAACTTACTTTCTATGGAATTTTGTATGAAATAGGATCTGCAATAGTTTGGATGTTGACTGTCTTCATTGTTACATATATAAAAGTTTGGTCTCATTGTGTTGCTATTCACAGCTGCTGTGGAATTACAAGAGGTAGGGTTTGTGGTATGTCCTTGGGTCATTGGGAAGGCAGCTCCAAAAGTGGGCTGTAGGTCTCTTACCTGTCTTATAGATTTCTAATTCCTCATTCGTGATATGAGTGGTTTGCCCTGCCATATGCTCTTCACTGTTGAATTCAGCACCCTCATGTGAGGCTCAAAGAAATGGATTATAACCTCTAAAATGATGAGCTAAAGAAATAATACAGAATCATACAGCCAGCTACTTCCATGAAGCATGATTTCGAGATTCACTGATGTTTCATACACCAGAAATTTGTTATTCTTAATTTCAAAGTATATCTCCACTGTGTGGCTATTTTACAGTTTGTTTATGCATTCATCTATTTATGGATTAGTCAGTGGTTCTCAACCTGGGGTCGAGACCACTTTGGCAAACCCCTAGCTCCAAAAATATTTACACTACATTCACAACCAGCAAAATTATAGTTATGAAGTAGCAATGACAATGAGTCAGGGTCACCACAACATGAAAAACTTTATTATAGGGTCACATCATTAGAAAGGTTGAGAACTACTAACTTGGATCATTTTTAGATCTTAACTCTTAAAATACAGTTGCAGCAAAATATGTGCATGCCTACAATCCCAAGTCTTGTGAGGATGAGGTCAGCGTATTGAGCATTTGAGGATATCCTGGACTACATAGAGAGATAGTCTCAAAAAGTACAGACCCCATGGGAATAGGAAGAAGCAGAGTGGTAGAGAGGTCCCCAGAAATCCACAAAGATACCTCCACTACAGACTACTGGCAATGGTCGAGAGAGTGCCTGAACTAACCTACTCTGGTGATCGGATGGCCAAACACCCTAATTGTCATGATAGAACTCTCATCCAGTGACTGGTGGAAGCAGATGCAGAGAATCCATGGCCAAGCCCCAGGTGGAGCTCCAGGAGTCCAATAAGCAAGAGAGAGGAGGGATTATATGAACAAGAGATATTGAGATCATGATTGGAAAAAGCACAGGGACAAATAGCCAAACTAGTGGAAACACATGAACTATGAACCAATAGCTGAGGAGCCCCCATGGAACTGAACCAGGCCCTCTGGATAAGTGAGACAGTTGATGAGCTTGAACTATTTAGGAGGCCCCCAGGCAGTGGAACCGGACCCGTCCTTGGTGCATGAACTGGCTTTTTGGAACCTAGGGCCTACACTGAGACACATTGATCAGCCTTGGTGTAGGGAGGAGGAGACTGGACCTGCCTCAACTGAATCTACCAGGCTGGGCTGTGGTGGTATTGTGTTCCCCAAAATATTGTGTACCTTAATAAACTTATCTGGGGTCAGAGAACAGGACAGCCACAATATTAAACATAGAGGTTAGGCAGTGGTAGCATACGCCTTTAATCCTAACATTCCAGAGGCAGAAATTCATGTGTTCAAGGATACACCCAAGCATGGTGACTCACGCCTTTAATCCCAGAAAGTCAGCCTTTAATCCCAGGGAGTGGTGGTAGAAAGCAGAAAGGTATATAAGGCGTGAGGACCAGAAACTAGAGGCATTTTGCCCTGGAGAGGCCTTTGGCCTGGAGAAGCATGTGGTTGGTTAAGCTTTCAGGCTTCTAGCAGCAGTTCAGCTGAGACCCATTCTGGATGAGGGCTCGGGGCATCCAGTCTGAGGAAACAAGATCAGCTGAGGATCCAGCGAGGTGAGATAGCTGTGGCATGTTCTGTCTCTCTGACCTTCCAGTGTTCACCACAATACCTGGCCTCAGGTTTGATTTTATTAATAAGAACTTTTAAGACTCATGCTACACTGGGCTGACTCCCCAGGGGAGTCCTTGCCTTGGAGGAGGTGGGAATGGGGGATGGATTGGGGGGAAGGCTGGGAGATGGGAGGAGGGAGGACAGGGGAATCCGTGGCTGATATGTAAAATTAAATTAATTATAAAATAACAATATTTTTTTTAAAAAAAGTAAAGCAAAGTAAGTTTCTAAAACATTCATAGACATTTCTATTAATAGATGTATACACCTTCATATCAGTAGGAGTTCATAAGGGCATGTTCTTTTAGTTGTACAGATAACTGTAGGGTACTACCAAATCATCTCTAAGTGGCTGAACCATTTTATAAGCCTACCAATCGTAGATGAAAAATCCCATTGATATACATTTTTTGTCAACTTTCGGTTTACTCAGCATTTTAATTCCAAATTGCTTTAAAAAGAGATTTTTGTGGAATTGGACATTCATATTTTTAAATGTCTCTAGAGGAAATGTGCTACATTCTCAAATTCAAAACATCCCCATATGCTGTGTTGTATGAGTCTCGTTTGCTCTTGCAGTCTTTGACTTTTTTTTTCAGCTTCATTTTGAACTGAATTGCTAACCTTTAAGTAATATATTTGCTTTCATCATTTAAAAATAACCAAATATCCAGATATTCTTATGGATTTGAACTAACTTTCAGGGTGAAACTATAGAGAAACATTATGACACAAAACATTATATAAATCATAAACAAATGAACTGCCTTTTCAGGCTCCCTCTGGATAGTGTTGTCTGACCTTCTTCCATCCTAATTGAAAATGAAGAGACAAAATGTTTTCCTGCACTTTTCAGTACTTTTAGATGTTAGATTTATTTTTAAAAAATAAGCTCTCACTATATAATTTTAGCAACTGCAAACTACTTTGTCCATGTTATCCAAATTAGTTTTAATAATCTATTAAAGGGTGCATGTTAATGAAACTTCCCTATTCAAATAGTTAAGAATTACAAAATGTTTATGCAGTTTGCAGCTCTGGGGAGGATAATAAAATTATTCTATTTTTTGAAAGAACAAAGTGATAAAAGTTGAAAGCAAATATAAAATACTCATGAATATTGATTGCTTCACATGTTTAAATATTTAAAGCTCCATTTTCTGTGCATTACCTGGGTTATGATGCGCCATGAGATATTAGCTTGAGAAACTATAATACCGAGAAGCTAAAAACAAAGCAGTGTGCATGTCTTGCACAGTGTGGTCTAGAGATGTAATGTGTTCCCCAAGCTTTTGTTTGTAAGTAGGTTCTGGGTTATGTTTGCAAATCAAGTGTCCCTAGGAGCACAGATAAGTCAAAATTATTTAAAACACCCCAGATGTGCATGTGTACACACATTCCCTGGGGAAAAGAACAAACCTTGTGCTTGTATATTATAAACCCCATTATCTTTAGGACTCCATATTGCCACTGAGTTTTAGAAGAATAACTCACAGTTTCTTTTTTTTATTTCAGAACCTTGGTTTTAATCTGTGAGATGTTTGTGCAAACATTCAGAGAGAGAGAGAGAGAGAGAGAGAGAGAGAGAGAGAGAAATGTATAATTAATATGAAAATCTGTGAAGTAAAGTTCCAGGAATCATATCGTATGCTACTTCTGTGGACAGTTTTAGAACGTGTTATTATAGTGTGGTTACCTTACTTGTCTTTCTTTTATCTTTTCTTCTATCAGATAATTCTTGGATTCATGATGCCACTTGTTTCCTCTGTGATGTATGAAGATAGAAGATAAAGGGGATGTTTCCAGGGTTAGTGAACCTCCTTTGAAGAACAGTCTATACTGGACATTTACATTCATTTCCTTGGGTACTTGTGTTTATAAAGGAATTTGGAAAATGAAATTTGAAATGCTGGCACATGTGTAAAAAGATTTCTCACAGGAAAGAGAAAGAAGACATTGGCAGCAACTGTGGTGTCTAGCACAATCACAGGGAAGTCTGTTTGTATGGATACTTGTAGCATATGGAAGATACATTGTAAGAACCGTAATATACATTTATACCAAGATCAGAAAGTTGATCCACTTATTATGAGGTGAATTCTCTTTGCTTTATTTCCCCATAGAATGATCTATAATAAAAGAACCATTTATTTAGCACATTTGACTCAATTCATTTATAGGACAAATAGAAGATGTTGTTAGTAAAATCATTTAGGTCATAGTCTCCTAAACATTATTTTTGAAATAAAACCTGATTGGAAGTTAGATGAATAAGTTTTGATACTTCCTTCAGTTACTTCCCTTTTGAATTTCCTGTTTGAGACACAAGACTTTTCTGGTTTTCAGCTTTCCTAATTTCTCATTTTAAAATCCTCCATCGGGTGCCTGGAAATATCAGTAAGTGACACTCAGGAGAAAAAAAATGCTTAATAGTAAATACCAAGTAGTGTATCTGAGAAAGGACTTAGAATATGATATGCAACTTTTGGGTTTTATATATGAATACAAGGTCATCATGTCTTATTTGAAAATTTAATAATTCCCTAGATGACTATGGCATGGGATGTGGTTTGGCATAATAATTTAGTAAAATTATTTATCTAAATCTCTCAGTCCTTAAATCTGTGATGAATGAACAGAGTAGATTTTAGAAGGTTCCAATTAGCCATAAAAGGGTTAAAATTATTTCTTTGTTGGAATAAAGAGGAAAATGAAAGTGGTTACACATTGACAAACATGAGGATATTTTGTGTAAGAATGTGGCCTGCAGGTAAGTTCAAGGACACATTGGTAAGCACATTAATTAATCTAATACTTTCTGTACTTAAAGGATAATTAAAATGAATATAGTTTTGGTTGATGATATTCTGTAAGTAGAATGACTAATAAAAGCAAATAAATCTGGAAATAACTACTAGATGCTTTGGAGACTACTAAAGACTAGAAAATCCAAAGTTAAGGAGATGAAATCACTTATTAGAAACCACAGGTTAGCCGGGCGGTGGTGGCGCACGCCTTTAATCCCAGCACTTGGGAGGCAGAGGCAGGCGGATCTTTGTGAGTTCGAGGCCAGCCTGGTCTACAAGAAAGGAGCAAAGCTACACAGAGAAACCCTGTCTTGAAAAACAAAAACAAAAAGAAACCACAAGTAACTGATTCTTTAAATCTATTTAACTTAAAGAAGAGAGAGGCTAGATAGAAATAATCCCAAGAGCATAGTTCAACTCACTACTACAAGAATACCAAGAATACATATTAGGTATTATTCTCCAGAAAGGGCCATTACTTCAATAAATGCTGCTGAAAAAGTGGATATCATTCTACAAAGAAAGGAAATTGAGCTTTTTATCTTAGTCTTACCTACAGAAATAGACTATCACCTGTGGGCCAGCCTGGAGTTTCACAGTCCGGGAAGCTGAAGGCATCGACAGGCCAGACCGGCGGTGGGTGCCAATATGATGAGCAAGTATATGGTGAAGAAATGGGAGAGAAAGAGAGGTGGAATGGTTGTGTGCTATGATAAGATCTGAAGAAATGAGAGTGGTGAGGAATGGGCTCATATGGTTGGGACCTGGGACCAGGGTGATGCCCGGGCCTGGGCTGCTGCCGAGAACCATGTCTGAGTCCATGGTCCTACCGAAGCCGAGATCTGTGTTGACATTCATGACCCATGTTGCTCCCAAGAGCGACGGGGATGCTCCTGGCCTGGGCTGCCAACTGTGGCCATTGGTGTCCAAAGGGTGTGCCACTGCCAGGGCCATGCTGATCTGTGTGGCCTCTCCTGCTGTGGGGGAGCCATAATGACATGGGGGGCAGAGCTGCTGCCCAGGGCCGTATCTGGATCCATGGCCCTGCAGCAGCCAGGGTCTGTCTTGTTGTCCATGTGTGGATGAGCGGGGTCTGGTCAGACGCCTGAATCCATGTTGGTGTCTGAGAGCTGTGCTGCCACCAAGGCCATGCTAATGAGGGTGGCCTGTGCTGCCATCCAGGACATGTCTGGGTCCTTGGCCCTACTGAAGCCAGGGTTGTGTTGATATCCTGATACACTGAAGGCCATGCAAATACCTGGAGTCTGGGCCATCACCTGAAGCTAATGGGGGTCTGAGGGTCATGCTGCAGCCAGAGCCATACAGCTCTGAGTGGCTGGTGCTGCCACAAAGTGCCATGGTGACATACAGGCCCAGGCTGCAGCTAGGGGCCATAACTGGGTCTGAGTTCATGTCCATAGCTTCTGATACCACCTAGGGCTGTGCAAATTCCTGGGATCTGGTCCTCCACCTGAGACTATGTTGGCATCCCAGGACCTTGTTGCCTACGGGTCATACTGATCTTGGTGGCCGGTGCTGCCACTGGGGCCATGGTGATATCTTGGCCCAAAATGCTGCTGAGGGCCCAGTCTGGATCCATGTTCCTGGTGCATCTGGGGTCTGTGTTGATGTTCATCTCCCGTGTTACCACAGGGGGTCATTGGAACCATGTGTGTTGAAATCCTAAGGCCATACTGAGCTGACCCACCCCTCACTGGCCCTGGGATAGCTGACCCTGTCCCTTGCTGAACACTGTAGCAGGAGAGTTAGACCAGCCCCTCATGGGAGAGATGGCCCCCACACTTAGAAGAGATTGCCCCACCCCTCACCACAGACGTGGAGGAACTGGTCTTGATGGCATGGGCCTAGGAGTGCTGGTTCTTCCCCTT